>JBBPBX010087824.1:0-14623 GCA_038048925.1 Garcialebias charrua
GTGGAACATCAACAGTTTTCTTTTTATTACCGAATATCATGTAATTAGTTTTCTCTAGATTTAATGATAATTTATTTATTTTAAACCAAGTTTGTATCTTGACAAATTCTGTCTTTATCAATTCTAACATTTGTTCTATATCTTCACCTGAACAGAAAAAAGTGGTATCATCAGCGAAAAGTACACATTTAAGGAGTCCTGACACATTTACCAAGTCATTCACATATAAAATAAAAAGCTTTGGTCCAAGTACAGAGCCTTGGGGAACTCCACATGTGATATTACAGAGGTCAGATCTTACATCATTTATTTGTACAAATTGTTTCCTATTTTTTAAGTAGCTAGATACCCACTGTAATGCTGGTCCTCTAATACCATATTTGTTCAGTTTTTCAAGGAGAATGGTGTGATCAATAGTATCGAATGCTTTTTTTAAATCAACAAAGATACTGATACAATGTTGTTTTTGATCGACAGCAGTAGTTATTTGTTCCATTAATTCCATGAGAGCCATTGATGTAGAGTTTTTTGATCTAAACCCATACTGACTGTTGCTTAGAATATTTTGTTTATCTATAAATTGGTCTAGTCTGTTCACAAATAGTTTTTCAAGAATTTTTGAAAACTGTGGTAACAAGGATATAGGTCTATAATTGTTGAATACACATTTATCACCATTTTTAAAAAGAGGAACGACCTTAGCTACTTTCATATTATCTGGAAAAATTCCTGTTGAAAATGATAAGTTACATATGTATGTGAACGGCTCAATAATATGGCTCATTATGTCCTTTACAAACATCATATCCATGTCCACCCAGTCTTTCGATCTCTTGTCTGTAAGATGTTTTACTACATTCATTATTTCCTCTTTGTTAGTTCCATTTAGGAAAATACTATTTGCACAACCTGTAATTGAGTGGATCATATTTTTATCTACTTTTGGTATCTTAGCTGCAAGGCTTGATCCAACATTTACAAAATATTGATTAAATCCATTAACAATTTCATTTTCATCATGAACTTCATCGTTGTCTTTTACAAAATATTTTGAAATACCAGTTTTTGCTTTATGATTCTTCAGTACACCATTCATTACTCGCCATGTTGCTTTCATATCACCATTAGTTTTATCTAATAATTTACTATAATATTCTTTCTTATGTTTCCTTATAATCCCTACTAATTTATTTTTATACTTTTTATATTTTTCTTCTGCGCTCTGACTTCGTAATTTCAAGAAACATGAATACAAATAATTCTTTTTTTTACATGCATTTCTTAACCCTTTTGTCATCCATGGTTGATCATTCGTATTTCTCTTTGTGTAATTTGTTTGCACACAATTCTTTTCATACAGAGCTTCCAAGATATTCATAAACTCATCATATGCTCTGTTCGCATCATCAACATACACATCATTCCAGTCTTGTTTATCCAGATCCTCTTTCAATTTTTCCAAAACTTTTTTTGACGTGTTTATGATCTTTTTCTTCATTGTAACTGCTTTTGTGATGCTTTGATCATTTTTATAGATTGTGAAAACTGGTAAATGATCACTTAAGTCGGTCGTTAAGATACCACCTATCACATCCCCATTTGTTATATTTGTGAAAATATTATCAATTATTGTGGCACTATGAGTTGTAATTCTTGTTGGCTTTGATATCAATGGATACATATTTAAACTGTACATTGAGTTTATAAATGTGCTTATGTTATTTGAATCTGTTTTATTTCCCATATCAATGTTAAAGTCTCCACACAAAAAAATATTTTTATTAAAACTCTTCTCCATTAGTTCCAAGATTTTATCAGTGAATATTTCTATATTTGCTCCTGGTGATCTATATACACAACTTATTATTATGTTTTTATCGTTTTTGTTTATAATTTCTATTGTTATCATTTCCATAATATTATCAACTATTATTGACATTTCATTATTTAATTTACATTTTATTTCATTATTGACAAATAGTGCGACACCACCACCTCTTTTATTATTTCTGTTCATATGATATAATTCATACCCCTCGATGTGAATATTACTTGTGTTATCATCATTAAGCCATGTCTCTGACAGAGTCAGAGTCAGAGTCAGAGTCAGAGAGTCTTTATTGTCATTTGCACCGCATGTGGTACATGAGATGAAAACGAGATTATGTACACGAGGTCCCAGTTACATCCAACAACAAATGAAAGAGAAAAACAGTAATAACATCGAGAACTAACTAAGAAAAACATCAACTAGTAATACACTAAGCCTAATATAGTGGGAATAAACAGCAGCACGAACATGAGTTTGTATGAGCAGATGGTCACAGATGAACACAGCAACAAGAAAACATATCAGCATCAGCATGATGTGATATTTTGCAGTGTTTATTTTAATTTTATTTTTATTTATTCATGAGTCTAACAGCCTCAGGGTAGAAGCTGTTCCTCAGTCTAGTGGTTCTACACTTGATGCTCCTCAACCTCCGTCCTGAGGGGAGTGGGGCAAAGAGTGAGTGTGCTGGATGAGTGAGGTCTTTCATGATACAGGTGGCTCTTTTCCTGCATCTAGAGGTGTAAATGTCTGTGATGGTGGGGAGACTGACTCCAACAGACTTCTGTGCAGCCTTCACCACTCTCTGCAGAGCTTTCCTCTCTTCAACTGTGCAGCCTCCATGCCACACGTTGATGCTGGAGCACAGGATGCTCTCCACTGCACACCTGTAGAACGAGGTGAGAACTGGGCTGCTCAGACCAGCTCGTCTCAGCCGTCTGAGGAAGTAGAGTCTCTGATGACCTTTCTTGATCAGGCTGGTGGTGTTGTTGCTCCAGCTGAGGTTATCATTCATGTGTACACCCAAGTATTTGTAGCTGGAGACCACTTCCACTGCAGACCCACCTATTATCAGTGGGGCATGGGTGTGTTTGTTCCTTCTGAAGTCCACAATCATCTCCTTTGTCTTCTTCACATTCATGTGAAGATTATTCTCTTTGCACCAGCTCTCCAGGTGTTCCACCTCCTGTCTGTAGCTGGACTCATCATTGTTTGTGATGCATCCCACCACCGCTGTATCATCTGCAAACTTAACAATATGACAGCCTGGAAGTGTGGCTGTACAATCATATGTGAGCAGAGTGAACAGAAGGGGGCTCAGCACACATCCCTGAGGAGAGCCAGTGCTGAGGGTTATGGTGGAGGAGGAGAAGTTGTGGATCTTCACGGACTGTGGTCTGTCTGTTAAGAAGTCTAGTATCCAGTTACAAATAGAGGGGCTTAGTCCAAGTGTAGATAGTTTGTCTATCAGAGTTTGGGGGATCATGGTGTTGAAGGCAGATGTGAAGTCCACAAAGAGCAGACGCACGTATGAGTCTTTCTGATCCAGGTGGGTGAGAGCAGTGTGGACCACGGAAGAAATGGCGTCCTCTGTTGATCGGTTCTCACGGTATGCGTATTGATGAGGGTCCTCATTGATGTTGACGGTTGCCTTGATGTGGGACATGACCAGTTTCTCAAAACATTTAGCGACTATCGGGGTGAGGGCCACCGGTCTATAGTCATTCAGACCAGTCACTGTTATATCTACCCAGTTATATATACCCAGACAGCGCTATTATCGTAAAAGTTCTATTTAATTGTTTTAAGTAATCTGTTATTTTGGATATGTTTGCATTTATACTTCTGCTATTAAAGTGAATAATGGAGAGAACTCCATTTGATATATTGATGTCATTAAACTGCTCTTCATTATAATATTCGCTATCTTTTATTACAGGAAAAAAATTTGCATCAATCACATTTTCAACATTATATATTTTAGCTTCTGAGTCTTCGTATGTTGTCATGTTCTAATGTATTTGTTCATTTCACTGTATATTTTATCCATTGTGAGTTGTTTCATTGATTTGTAATTTTCATCTCTTGAATTCATCCAGATCCGTCAGTTCTTTTATCATTTTAGGCTGAGACCCTTCCTTTGCTTTGATAAAGACGTATCCATTTCTAGTCCATGTTGATGCTATTTTTTTCTTTGTTTTTTAACCACCTTGCTTCTTTTGCAATTTTTCCATTTTTCTTGGTAAGATGTTCATTTATGTAAACGTTTGTTCCCTGCAGATTTCTTCTATTTTGCATGACATAGTTTTTTGTATTCCTGCCAATGAACTTAACGACCACTGACGGTTTGAATCTTGGTGAATTATTGGGCAGGGTGTGACAGAACGAAATGTCCCCATATTTTATGTCCATGTTCATGTCCTGTAAGAAAGTAACTACAAGTTTCTCCAGACTCTCCTGTTCTTCCTGAGATTCATACTCACTTGGATCATTGTTATTAGGAGCTCTTTGATGTGTCCGACACTTACTAACATCAAGTCCTGAGATCACCACGTTTTCCTGCTTTGTGAATTGTTCTAAAACCTCTATTTTTTGTTCTAATTCTGCAATTCTCTTGTCTTTGTTAGTTACCAGTTCTTTCAGTTCTCTTATTTCTCCAACCAGACCGGCCTGGGACTCCATCTTTGCTGTTAAACTTTCTATTTGTCTACCCATAAAGTTGAGGGATTCTCTAAAGTCTTGCATATCTGAGTTGTTTCCCTCCGAGTCTGGTGACTTTTGTCCTCTATTTTTCATATTTACAGAGACTGGTGACTTTTGTCCTTTACCTCTCGTCATACTTACAGAGTTTGTGATCTAGTGGTAGCAGGTCTTTTGTTTATTCACTGAACCACATGGCCTTTCCACGAGGCTCACAGGCCTAAAGATGATTTGTGTGGCCCAGCAGTGCAGCACCCAGATCAGCAGTTATTAGATCAGAACTCACGGTTTCAGCAGCCTGCAGCATTCAGATCCACCATCCGAAGAGGTCCGCTCACTAGATCAGACGCAGTCCAGCCAGCACCGCACTCAGCTCCGGTGGCTCAAGGCCCAGTTCAGACCCCCACCAGAACCGATGCAGCCCAGTTAGCACAGCACGTATCCAGGCCCAGCTCCGATCCCCACCAGAACCGATGCAGCCCAGTTAGCACAGCACGTTCCAGGCCCAGCTCCGACCCCCACCAGAACCGATGCAGCCCAGTTTGCACAGCACGCAGCTCCAGGTCCAGCTCCGACGCCCGCCCAGCCCCAGGCGGCGGTCACCCGGCTCTCCCACGGCGATCCGTCCAGCTCGAAACTCCAGGCCGCGGTTCTCCGGTTCTCCCACGACTCTCCAGGCGGCGTTCACGCTCGGCCCACTCACGGCGCCTGGCCCCGGCTCTCTCACGGCTCCCAGCCCAGCTCGAACTCCAGGCCGCGGTCCTCCGGCTCTCCTACGGCGCTCCAGGCGGCGTACACGACGCTTGGCCCACCACCGCGCTTCCACTGTAGCGTGCTTTGTTGTGTTCTTTCACTGCAACAAAGCACCTCAAGCGTGCCGGCTCGCTTTTTTTCGTAACAACCAGCGTATTCTCCGGTTTATTTGCTCACGAAGCCTGCAACTACAGCACCCTGTTACGGTGACCTAGCTCGGTTAGCTTTGATTAGCCCGGTTTGTAGCTACGCTAGGCTAACTCTCGGCAAAAAAACTCACGGACACGTTGGCTTGTAGATTCATAATTCTGGATCGTAAGTTCCAGTCCAATTTCCGCAGCTTTTTCAACGCTCCTCTCTGTACATCTCTGCACATCCAGCGCAAAAAAGTTCTCCAAATACTCCTTTTGGAGGTAGTACTGGCAGGAGCCCAACTAAAGACGTCCACTCTGCTCAGCCGCCATCTTGTTGTTGTGATTTTAATGACTCGAGTCTGACTCGAGTTCAAGTCATGTGATTCGAGTCCCCACCTCTGCACGCAACAAACTGTGGCTGCTTCACATCTGCCTTCACATCTGCTCTGGAGCTCATTTACAGCTCCGTGCTACCACCTGCTGGATGCACTCTGAGTTCACATTTCACTCTTTTGATCCATCAGCATCATTTTTAGGACTTCTTTTCATTTGCTCATGTTCCATCACTATGAAAGCGGTTATATAATAAAACTGTAAGCTTGACTTCCTGTTTTAACTTTCTTCTTTGTAGCAGATGTTCCTTTACTGTCCTCTGGTGGTCACTGCTGTAATTACACCAAAGTCTTTGAAAAATGCTGAATTTACTTTTAAATGTTTTACAATGAAAGTCGGCTTTGTATTAATATTTTTTGTAAACTTGTGTTTTATTGATGTTTTAAAAGCAGATTTTTGTTAATATAACAATATTAAAACTATAATAAAAAAGGTTAAATCATGTCATCTGGACCAGATTCTTTAAGAGAGAAACATTTTGTCTTCCATCAAGAGGACTTCATCAGTCTGTGGCCTGCCAACCAGATCTGTCCCATAAGTAGCTTTCATTGCTGTGTTTCAAGCCAACCTCCTGTTGGAATCTCAGAAGCTTTTAACACGAGCAAAAGGACTCATCTGTCCAAAACAATCAATCATCATTATAACAATCAAATGTTTTAGGTCAGATGGCCCACTTGCTACTCACAGAAACAGCCTGAGGACACCAAGGCCAAAATGGTTCAGAAAAAAGGTTGTAAGCTATAAAGTACAAATATTAAAACTATTTTTAAAATATATATTTTTTAACTTTTCCTTGTAGAACATGAACACGTCTTCCAGAATATAATAATCTGGTCTGACTTCAGAGACAAAAATATTCAAACGCAAAGCTGATTTGTCAAATATTAAGAACCAAATCATCTCTGAAAGAGCTAAATACAGGGAGACAGAAGGACTCTAGCTAAAATAACATCATTGCTGGACAACGTCTCCCACCCCATGCATGAAGCTGTTGCTGAACTGGAGAGCTCCTTCAGTGACAGATGACTGCATCCTAAAGGAGCGTTACTGCAGCTCTTTCCTCCAGCAGCTGTTAGCCTCTACAACCATCACTGCTCCAACAAACTCTATAAGTATTAAATACATGCTGACCTCTGCTAAAACACACACTCTGCCTGTAATACTGTCAATAGTCTGCCATTCTCACTGTTCTATACATATTGAATATTGCTTATCTTATTTCTTTATATCTTGTTTTTACCATTTCAGGAACTTTTTGTGTGAACCTTTTTATCTGTTGCTGCTGTTACACTTGAATTTCCCATCTGTGGGAGAATAAAGAGTCAGAGTCACAGAGTCAGAGAGTCTTTATTGTCATTTGCACCGCATGTGGTACATGTGATGAAAACGAGATTATGTACACAGGGTCCCAGTTACATCCAACAACAAATGCAAGAGAAAAACAGAACTAGTAATACACTAAGCCCTAATGTAGTGGGGAAAAAAAAAAAACATCATTATAAACAGCAGCACGAACATGAGTCTTTATGAGCAGATGGTCACAGATGAACACAGCAACAAGAAAACAGATCAGAGTCAGAGAGTCTTTATTGTCATTTGCACCGCATGTGGTACATGTGATGAAAACGAGATTATGTACACGGGGTCCCAGTTACATCCAACAACAAATGCAAGAGAAAAACAGTAATAACATCTAGAATTAACTAAGAGAAACATCAACTAGTAATACACTAAGCCCTAATGTAGTGGAAAGAAAAACATCATTATAAACAGCAGCACGAACATGAGTCTTTATGAGCAGATGGTCACAGATGAACACAGCAACAAGAAAACAGATCAGCATCAGCATGATGTGATATTTTGCAGTGTTTATTCTTATTATTTATTTATTCATGAGTCTAACAGCCTCAGGGTAGAAGCTGTTCCTCAGTCTAGTGGTTCTACATTTGATGCTCCTCAACCTCCGTCCTGAGGGGAGTGGGGCAAAGAGTGAGTGTGCTGGGTGAGTGAGGTCTTTCATGATGCAGGTGGCTCTTTTCCTGCATCTGGAGGTGTAAATGTCTGTGATGGTGGGGAGACTGACTCCAACAGACTTCTGTGCAGCCTTCACCACTCTCTGTAGAGCTTTCCTCTCTGCAACTGTGCAGCCTCCATGCCACACATTGATGCTGGAGCACAGGATGCTCTCCACTGCACACCTGTAGAAGGAGGTGAGGACTGGGCTACTCAGACCAGCTCGTCTCAGCCGTCTGAGGAAGTAGAGTCTCTGATGACCTTTCTTGATCAGGCTGGTGGTGTTGTTGCTCCAGCTGAGGTTATCATTCAAGTGTACACCCAAGTATTTGTAGCTGGAGACCACTTCCACTGCAGATCCACTTATGTTCAGTGGGGTGTGGGTGTGTTTGTTCCTTCTGAAGTCCACAATCATCTCCTTTGTCTTCTTCACATTCATGTGAAGATTATTCTCTTTGCACCAGCTCTCCAGGTGTTCCACCTCCTGTCTGTAGCTGGACTCATCATTGTTTGTGATGCATCCCACCACCGCTGTATCATCTGCAAACTTAACAATATGACAGCCTGGATGTGTGGCTGTACAATCATATGTGAGCAGAGTGAACAGAAGAGGGCTCAGCACACATCCTTGGGGAGAGCCAGTGCTGAGGGTTATGGTGGAGGAGGAGAAGTTGTGGATCTTCACGGACTGTGGTCTGTTTGTTAAGAAGTCTAGTACCCAGTTACAAATGGAGGGGCTTAGTCCAAGTGTAGATAGTTTGTCTATCAGAGTTTGGGGGATCATGGTGTTGAAGGCAGATGTGAAGTCCACAAAGAGCAGACGCACGTATGAGTCCTTCTGATCCAGGTGGGTGAGAGCAGTGTGGACCACAGAGGAGATGGCGTCCTCTGTTGATCGGTTCTCGCGGTATGCATATTGATGAGGGTCCTCGTTGATGTTGACGGTTGCCTTGATGTGGGACATGACCAGTTTCTCAAAACATTTAGCGACTATCGGGGTGAGGGCCACCGGTCTATAGTCATTCAGACCAGTCACTGTGGAGCTCTTTGGAACTGGGATGATGGTGGCAGTCTTCAGGCAGGTGGGAACTGACTCCAGTGCAAGTGAGGTGGTGAAGATGTCAGCCAGCACCTCACAGAGCTGGTCCGCACATTCCTTCAGAACTTTCCCTGGGATGTTGTCTGGTCCGGTTGCTTTATGAGGGTTGATCCTTCTGAGACTGCCTCTCACTTCTGCTGCGGTCACTCTGAGATGCTCTTCATCTGGTGATGAGGTGAGTCTGGTGCTAGCTGGTCTGTTTGGATCATCAAAACGTGCATAAAACTTATTGAGGGCATCAGGCAGAGATGGGTCCCTGGGGCATTGTTTGTTCTTGCCTTTGTAATCTGTTATGCATTTGATGCATACCAGATTACATTTGACATTTGAAGGCTGTTTCTATCATATTGTAAATATTGGTGTGTGACTGTAGTGAATAAGATGGATCAAACCTGACCAAATGAAACGTGGCTGTAAACTAAATGATCAATTTAGAGCTTTGCTGCCTTCAGATGACGTCTGAACTAAAGAACATTAGAAGGTTTCAGAGTTGAATCCTTTAAATGGAAGTCTGATTCATGAGCATGGAGAGTGGAAATAATTATTCTACATTTCATAGACCTACCTGCCTCTGGCCAGATGTCGTTGCTTTACATCTGGATGATTTCTATCCAAAAAACTAAACATTAATGAAGACAAACTTCATCTCTAGCAACACCAGCCAGTTCTTCTTCTTGACATCAGTTCCAACTGATCCTGTTTCAGATTTACACAAAGAATCCTGTAGAGGAGATTGCAAGAAATGTTTAATAAACCACTGAAAAATCATCTGAATCAGCCAAATCAGAGTATTTCTTTAGAGAGTAAATGAGGTTTATTGTTACATTTAACAAAATTAATCTAAACCAACAAAAGCACCAGGTGATATTTAAAAGTTGTCTGTGATGAAGTGGAGACCAAGAAGCATCCATCAGCAGCACCACTAATGTCCTACAGGACAGAGCAGTAATGTCCTACAGGACAGAGCAGTAATGTCCTACAGGACAGAGCAGTAATGTCCTACAGGACAGAGCAGTAATGTCCTACAGGACAGAGCAGTAATGTCCTACAGGACAGAGCAGTAATGTCCTACAGGACAGAGCAGTAATGTCCTACAGGACAGAGCAGTAATGTCCTACAGGACAGAGCAGTAATGTCCTACAGGACAGAGCAGTAATGTCCTACAGGACAGAGCAGTAATGTCCTACAGGACAGAGCAGTAATGTCCTACAGGACAGAGCAGTAATGTCCTACAGGACAGAGCAGTAATGTCCTACAGGACAGAGCAGTAATGTCCTACAGGACAGAGCAGTAATGTCCTACAGGACAGAGCAGTAATGTCCTACAGGACAGAGCAGTAATGTCCTACAGGACAGAGCAGTAATGTCCTACAGGACAGAGCAGTAATGTCCTACAGGACAGAGCAGTAATGTCCTACAGGACAGAGCAGTAATGTCCTACAGGACAGAGCAGTAATGTCCTACAGGACAGAGCAGTAATGTCCTACAGGACAGAGCAGTAATGTCCTACAGGACAGAGCAGTAATGTCCTACAGGACAGAGCAGTAATGTCCTACAGGACAGAGCAGTAATGTCCTACAGGACAGAGCAGTAATGTCCTACAGGACAGAGCAGTAATGTCCTACAGGACAGAGCAGTAATGTCCTACAGGACAGAGCAGTAATGTCCTACAGGACAGAGCAGTAATGTCCTACAGGACAGAGCAGTAATGTCCTACAGGACAGAGCAGTAATGTCCTACAGGACAGAGCAGTAATGTCCTACAGGACAGAGCAGTAATGTCCTACAGCAGAGGTCTCCATCCCTGGTCCTCATGGTCCACTGTCCCACATGTTTTAGATGTTTCCCTGCTTCAACACATCTGACTGACATGATCGAGTCGTTTACAGGCTTCTGCTGAACTCGATGACATTCTGAGTGGGTAATTCAATGATTTGAATCAGGTGTGTTGAAGCAGGAAATCAGTTAAAACCTGCAGGACAGTGGACCATGAGGACCAGGGTTGGGGACGTCTGTCTTGCAGGACAGACCTGCAGCAGATCCACAAGCTGCTTCTCTTGTTGTCGGGAGCTGCAGGTCACATCAACAAATTTCACTGCAGTCTCTTTTTTTAAAACTACTTTTCACCAGAGTTCCCAAATGAATTAATTCCAACAATGAACATTTGTCTTGTGTCAAACAGTTGATCAAACTGTTGGACAGATGTTTGCTGTCACTGTCTAAATATGTGCACTTTGGAAACTGTTTGCTAAACATACTGAAGTTTGAATGTGACGTTTTGACACTTCACTGTTTGCAGTTTGATCAAACACTAATTCCTGTTCTTTCATGCAGTTTCTCTCTTGTTGCCGTCAGTTTCAAGTGGGTTTACTGTGACATCAAGTTCCTGCAGGTCCTGATTGCTGAGTGGGCAGAAACTGCAACGTGTCTGACGTGTTGCTGCTGAGGCCGGTCTTCCTGCAGGTCAAGCTGCTGGATTGTTGAGCAGCAGAGGATTTACATAAAACAATAAATAATAAAACATTAATTTCTGCTCTCTCTCATCTTTAGGCCTTTTCCCTTATTTAAAGTTCTTCAGCAACATTTGTTTTTTTACTCATTCTTGATAAAGTTATGTAGACAGCTTAACACTGCGAGTAAATAACAGCGACTGAGACAAACAGTGAAAACTGGACAGATGAACGTGATTGATTTTCAAAATAAAATACCATGCAGTCAAAGAACTAGAAAAATAAATCAAAATAAAACTTTATATACTTTTTAGGTGGCAAGGTATCAAATGATCCAAGGCCTGGAACTGGTGACCTGCCCGGTGGTTGGGAACTCCTGCTTTAGTGCTTCCTTAACCAGCTGGTAGGCCCCTGGGCTAAGTGATCCTGCAGCTCCCCCACAAACATCTGCACAGCTGGACTCGGCAGGTTTCACTGCAGCTCTGCTGTCATGTCAGGTCAAGTGTTAGCAGTGATCGTATCAATGAGCTAAATCCAGCCAAATGCGTCTACAGGACCAAAAATATGACGCCCCAAATGAGACTATCAGAAGTGGCTGCTGGGATCACTGGCAACATGTTCCAAACAACTTGATCACTGGCAACATGTTCCAAACAACTTGATCACTGGCAACATGTTCCAAACAACTTGATCACTGGCAACATGTTCCAAACAACTTGATCACTGGCAACATGTTCCAAACAACTTGATCACTGGCAACATGTTCCAAACAACTTGATGACAGCGGGTCGGTGAACTGTACCTGTTCCTTCACATGAAACTTTCCTAATCTGTTGTGCTGCCATGTTGTTTTTAGAGAGAAAACTCTGTCCTGTCATGACCTTTGAGTTTCCTTTGTGACCATTTCTCTGAGCATTGCACAGTCTGGCCTTCAGGGTGAATTTCTTGGGGTGTTTATTCCTAGGAAGATTGTCAACCACCTTAAATTATTTCCACTTGTGAATAATCTTTTTCTCTGTAGAACGATAGACTTCATCTAATATGAAATATCTTATTGTTCCATATTTTGCTAACAGAGCACTTTGCTGTCAGACTGCAGGTTTACTTGTGGTTCCTAGAGTTTCTAAAGGTAGAATGGGAGGCGGAGCTTTCAGGTGTCAGCCTCTGCTGGAGGTTTCTTCCTGTTAAAAGGGGGTTGTTTCTTCACACTGTGGCCTTTGTGCTGCGCAGGATACTGGCTCAAAGTAAAGACCTGAAAGAAACCATTTGACCAGTTTGTTGCTAACTGGTATTTTATAACTGCTTTTCACTCAATCTGACAACATTAATCAGATTATAATCCCATTGCATGGATTGAATTGTAGTTGGATTGATTCAGACTGTTCTGAGATGACTTTTGTTGTGATTTGGCTCTAAATGAAAGAACTGAACTTCCCTGTGGTTACAGATGTGAATCAGTAAACTTTGATTTTTCCAGATGTGTCAAACACAAACAACTTTGTTGTTTTTATTTTGGACCAACTACAGCCATGCAGCTGTTCTCTAAGTGAAGCTTCAAGACCCTCAGTTCCAGTCCAGATGTCAATAAGCAGCATGTCAGAGTTCCAGATGTTTTGTTCCTCAGTCCACCTCTGTGCTGTTTGTGCTCATGTGTCAGGGAAAGACTTGTGAGGACCACAGCTGTTTTCATGATGTTGTCATGTGCTGCTGGTTAGAAGCAAAGTGTTGCACAGTTCAGGTCAAAGGTCAGGCTGCAGTCCCAGAAAAACTGCTTTGACACTTTCACACTGTTCTTTGATCAACTGGGACTTTTCTCTGTCATCTCACATTTATTCTGTACAATCAAATGTGTTCAACAAACACCAGAATAACTTGTTCATGTTTGTAACGTCTAAACTTTGAAGTCATTTCTGCTGATTCAGCAGCTCAGAGCTCTGCAGCCTTTCTGATCAAACAACCACCACTAGTTTTATATCTACAAATACTTTTCTTCATATTAAAGACACATCATCTGTTTAATGCCAGTCTTTTTAAATAAAGACTTCCTGTGAGCTGCTAGCTCTCAGAGTGTGTGTCATGGATGACTCTCAGCTACAACATCAGGTTTTTGTTCAACATCTGTAAAACTGACTCAGTTGTAGCCATGCTTGTGTTTTCTAAGCTCAATTATCAGGTTAACTCCTACAGTTAATCCATTACACATGTACATTCAATTACTTTCTGAGAGTTTCATTACAATGGATTTACTGTTACATGAGATATTTTACTAACAGACACACAGGCAGGCTAATATGAGTGCCAGACTTTGGTGGTGGTGGTGCTAAACAGTTCATAGTAACACAGCAGAGGTGTTTGTCCCTTGTTGATGTGAATCTTTAGGTTTGAATCCTCTTTATTTGTCTCTAAGTTGATGGAAGCATCAAAGTGATGCATGTAGAACAGAAACTAAAGGTTCTCACATGTTCTCAGTCTCCAAGAGCAGCTGCACAACCTGAACATGTGCAGCTGCTCTGCTCCCAGTCCTTTGTTGCAAGTCTCAAGAGTTCAAGAGTTTGATTCTCATCATTCCACAACATGACATGCATGAGGAGGAACCAAACAGTTCCTGAGCTCCACTTATGTCAGCATTTAAGAAGTAAAGAAGAAAATAAAACTTTATAACTTGATGTTGATTTATTTTCTCACACTTCACCTGCTTCTCTTTACTGCTGCCAGAAAGGAGAATGATGAAGTGATGTTGTTTAGAAGAAAATGTCTCGCTCACTTTTCTTCATGTCACTGCCACAAGTGACAGCAGCTCTCTGCATGTGCTGCATCACTTGATTGATGTGACAGGAGGAAAGGAGAGGTGTTTGTGAACTCTTCAGAGTGAGCTCTCGTCCAGTGCTCCCTCAGCAGGAGCTCTGAGTCTTCCTTCTTCTCTTCTCCTCCATCCTGTTGGAAGCTGCACACTATTGACTTCAGCTCACATGTTCTCTTTGATTCAGACTCTGCAGGTTGTCAGAGATCAGCTGTGCCTCTCTGCTCTTCAATCCAACCCCTCCCATCTGACACAACTGGATCGGACTCAGAACCGTCTGACTCTGGAGTGAAGGAGCTCCCTGGTTTTCTACAAACTCCACTCTATAGACAGAAGACTGTGAAGTCAGACGCCATGTTTTAGTTTGTGCTGAGCTTTTCATGTGTTCACACTAACCTACACACATGACAATATTATGCTGACACACACACACAACCTTCATGGTGAACTTT
>JBBPBX010087825.1:0-14623 GCA_038048925.1 Garcialebias charrua
TGGCTCTTCCAAGCTTTGATCAAAAATAACTTTAAACTGAATTTTATTTGTTCTTATAACAACAAAAAGGGCTAGTTTTAGCAGTTTTTCCTGTCTTTTCCTTTGCAAATGTGTGAATACTAGAACTAATAGAAGGAGTAAAACATAAGTTAACTTTATTTATTCAAAGTAGGATATTTAATTTTTCCACAATTAAAATAATTTACCTAGACCTGCATAGTTCATTATTTTATTTTTTAATTGGGAAAGATCACATTATTTTTCCTTCTTTATGATAATCTGGTCTTTTTTAGTCTTAAAATGTAAAAATATCAACAAATCATTAGACATTTTCAGCTTTACAATGGCCAGAAAACTACCGGTCAGAAAATTGTCCTCTCACAAACTTAAAGTGGTCTGTGGTGATGTTTAATCATTATTTGGTTAACAAGATCCATGTGTTTTGCAGGTGCCTGTTGTGCCGGATGTAGAAGTCCCAAGGCGAAAGGTGAAGTCTCTACGGACTACCAGCTCAGCCTTGCTGGTTGGAGATCTACGGGAGAGAGTTATTGGCCAATTGAAGTTTGACTGGGAGGCAATCGGGGGCTCATAAAGATGTGGAGTCAAAGCCTTTGGCCAACACAAAGCTTGATACTTGGTGAGTGTATATAATGTAGGACAAAACTCTGCTCTCTCCTCACCATCCTACTACCTCCTGCAGCTCTTCTTCATCAATCACCTGTACATAGGGGTGTAACTAGGGATGTCCCGAGCCGATCACGTGATCCGGAAGTCGGTCCCGATCACGTGATTTCAGACTCGACTCGACTCGGGCGTTACACACCGATCAGGGATCGGATATATATGTGTATATTTATTCTAAACACAAACGGGAATATTATATTAACTGTATGTTGAGTTACAGAGTCAAATTGTCTCGGAACAAAACATGCACAATAGTTTTGCAGCAGTGCCTGCCGTAAAGCAGTGCCTGCCGTAAAGCGGTGACTGTCGTAAAAAAGAAGCGGAACGCGGCATTAACTTGAAGTGGAGGCAGCGATGTCTGTCGTGTGGAGATATTTTAAAGTGGATGACAAATGGAAAGTTCGTATTTCATAAGGAGGTAAGGAAAAGGCTGCATTTAACACAACAAACCTGATTAGGCACATCAGAAACAAACACCTGACACAATGCACAGAGTTTAACCAGACAACCCAGCCCAGCTCACGCTGCAAGAGGCTTTATAATTTATATTTATCTCATAAAGAAAAACATACACTTCCTTCTGTGAAGCCACAGGAGGAGAGTTAAGGAGTGCTGTTCAGAAAAGCATGTTACTAGCCTTATTTTATAAAACTGACACTTTAAGTTTCTTATTTGTTTACATGCCTGCTCAGGTTCTGGTTCTGCTCAGGTTCTGGTTCTGCTCTGGTTCTGCTCAGGTTCTGGTTCTGCTCAGGTTCTGGTTCTGCTCAGGTTCTGGCCAGGTTCTGGTCAGGTTGTGGTCATGTTCTGGTATTTTAAGTTGAGCTGCTTATTTTAAATTAGACATTTATACTGTTGCACTAAACTTCAATGTGAAGAATTTTATTTTAAATCTTATTACTTGATTGTTCAATCTACCTCACAGAAGTACTCTGTTAAATGTTAAGGTAAATAAAATAAAAATTAAGGGACATCTGGATCTGTTTCTTTTTTTTCCCCTTAATTTTAAAAATGTATTTTAGAAGTATCGGATCGGGACTCTGTATCGGCCAATTCCTAAAATTAAAGGACTCTGACTCGGGGCCAGAAAAACCTGATCGGGACATCCCTAGGTGTAACGATACACAAAACTCACGAGACGAGACGAGAAAATCACAGATCTTGCGAGAACGAGACGAGATTTTAACATTAGTTCAAGAAAACTTCAAAGATCGGTTTTATGCCGCAAAAAGGCTTTTATTCTGTTTTAACATGTATTACAAACCCAACTGATGTCTTCATTTTACTGATTGAATCTCCTTAGACCTTAGAACGTTCAACTTTGTTTAAAAAAATAGATATTCACGCAGGACTTTCCAAAACTGACTCTGCAGCCGTCAGAGTCAGAGAGTCTTTATTGTCATTTGCACCGCATGTGGTACATGTGATGAAAACGAGATTATGTACACGGGGTCCCAGTTACATCCAACAACAAATGTAAGAGAAAAACAGTAATAACATCTAGAATTAACTAAGAAAAACATCAACTAGTAATACACTAAGCCTAGTATAGTGGAAATAAACAGCAGCACGAACATGAGTTTGTATGAGCAGATGGTCACAGATGAACACAGCAACAAGAAAACAGATCAGCATCAGCACAATGTGATATTTTGCAGTGTTTATTTTTTATTTTATTTTTATTTATTCATGAGTCTAACAGCCTCAGGGTAGAAGCTGTTCCTCAGTCTAGTGGTTCTACATTTGATGCTCCTCAACCTCCGTCCTGAGGGGAGTGGGGCAAAGAGTGAGTGTGCTGGGTGAGTGAGGTCTTTCATGATGCAGGTGGCTCTTTTCCTGCATCTGGAGGTGTAAATGTCTGTGATGGTGGGGAGACTGACTCCAACAGACTTCTGTGCAGCCTTCACCACTCTCTGTAGAGCTTTCCTCTCTGCAACTGTGCAGCCTCCATGCCACACATTGATGCTGGAGCACAGGACGCTCTCCACTGCACACCTGTAGAACGAGGTGAGAACTGGGCTGCTCAGACCAGCACGTCTCAGCCGTCTGAGGAAGTAGAGTCTCTGATGACCTTTCTTGATCAGGCTGGTGGTGTTGTTGCTCCAGCTGAGGTTATCATTCAAGTGTACACCCAAGTATTTGTAGCTGGAGACCACTTCCACTGCAGACCCACCTATTTTCAGTGGGGCGTGGGTGTGTTTGTTCCTTCTGAAGTCCACAATCATCTCCTTTGTCTTCTTCACATTCATGTGAAGATTATTCTCTTTGCACCAGCTCTCCAGGTGTTCCACCTCCTGTCTGTAGCTGGACTCATCATTGTTTGTGATGCATCCCACCACCGCTGTATCATCTGCAAACTTAACAATATGACAGCCTGGAAGTGTGGCTGTACAATCATATGTGAGCAGAGTGAACAGAAGGGGGCTCAGCACACATCCTTGAGGAGAGCCAGTGCTGAGGGTTATGGTGGAGGAGGAGAAGTTGTGGATCTTCACGGACTGTGGTCTGTCTGTTAAGAAGTCTAGTACCCAGTTACAAATAGAGGGGCTTAGTCCAAGTGTAGATAGTTTGTCTATCAGAGTTTGGGGGATCATGGTGTTGAAGGCAGATGTGAAGTCCACAAAGAGCAGACGCACGTATGAGTCCTTCTGATCCAGGTGGGTGAGAGCAGTGTGGGCCACGGAAGAAATGGCGTCCTCTGTTTATCGGTTCTCACGGTATGCGTATTGATGAGGGTCCTCGTTGATGTTGACAGTTTTCTTGATGTGGGACATGACCAGTTTCTCAAAACATTTAGCGACTATCGGGGTGAGGGCCACTGGTCTATAGTCATTCAGACCAGTCACTGTGGAGCTCTTTGGGACTGGGATGATGGTGGCGGTCTTCAGGCAGGTGGGAACTGACTCCAGTGCAAGTGAGGTGGTGAAGATGTCAGCCAGCACCTCACAGAGCTGGTCCGCACATTCCTTCAGAACTTTCCCTGGGATGTTGTCTGGTCCGGTTGCTTTATGAGGATTAATCTTCCTGAGACTGCCTCTCACTTCTGCTGCGGTCACTCTGAGATGCTCTTCATCTGGTGATGAGGTGAGTCTGGTGCTAGCTGGTCTGTTTGGATCATCAAAACGTGCATAAAACTTATGCACGTAAACTTAAACTAACTCACTCACCAGTGTTGCCAGATTGGGCGGTTCACCGCGATTTTCCTTCTTACTTTTGCGGGTAGAGATTGCTTTGGGTGGGTGGGACTCTATCTGGCAACACCGGTCACACCGGTGTTTACACGCGTGTCTTTACATTCGGGGCAGCGTCGGGACCCTCCATCAATGTAGAGGCGTCTGCGGCACCCTCCATCAGTAGTTGGGGCGTCTTCTATAGCAACTTCATCCGGCGAAGCCATGCTGTCCGTGACGCTGACTTGCTAGGGGCTCTGCTAGCATTAGCATCTCTCGAGACAACGTTACCTCTCAACGAGAGATATCGCGGGAGTTTAATATCGCGAGATCTCGTACAACGAGATCTCGTTACACCCCTACCTGTACATCACCACCTTGTGCCTAACAGTGAGTTGAACTTGTTTTCTGTCTGTTTTCTGTTTTTATTGCAGGTCATGACCCTGCTTTAACTTCACATGTTCATGTTTGTGTCTCTTTCAACAGACAAAACCTGTTGGCACCTGACGTCATGGGCAGACCTGTGTCCTCTGCTCTCTCCTCACCATCCTCCTGCAGCTCCTCTCCATCACTTGTGCGTCACCACCTTGTGCCTAACAGTGAGTTGAACTTGTTTTCTGTCTGTGTTTTCTGTTTTTATTGCAGGGTCATGACCCTGCTTTAACTTCACATGTTCATGTTTGTGTCTCTTTCAACAGACAAAACCTGTTGGCACCTGATGTCATGGGCAGACCTGTGTCCTCTGCTCTCTCCTCACCATCCTCCTGCAGCTCCTCTCCATCATCACTTGTGCGTCACCACCTTGTGCCTAACAGTGAGTTGAACTTGTTTTCTGTCGGTGTTTTCTGTTTTTATTGCAGGTCATGACCCTGCTTTAACTTCACATGTTCATGTTTGTGTCTCTTTCAACAGACAAAACCTGTTGGTACCTGACGTCATGGGCAGACCTGTGTCCTCTGCTCTCTCCTCACCATCCTCCTGCAGCTCCTCTCCATCATCACCTGTGCGTCACCACCTTGTGCCTAACAGTGAGTTGAACTTGTTTTCTGTCTGTGTTTTCTGTTTTTATTGCAGGTCATGACCCTGCTTTAACTTCACATGTTCATGTTTGTGTCTCTTTCAACAGACAAAACCTGTTGGCACCTGACGTCATGGGCAGACCTGTGTCCTCTGCTCTCTCCTCACCATCCTCCTGCAGGTCCTCTCCATCATCACCTGTGCTTCAACACCTTGTGCTAACCCTGTCATGTATCCACATCAATGACTGCTGCCAAAACAGGAAAACACACCTGACCTGATGGACAGACCTGCTCTCATCAAGACCACACACCTGACCTGAACTCACATCTGGACTCCCATGTACCCATCATTCAGTGTTTCCCCTACCATTATACAAGCGGGGTGCGCCACCCCGTCAACAGAACTGAGCACCCCGCCTACCAGACCAAACTTGACCCACCCACCCAGCACTGGCATTGCACTAAGCTAGCAGCACAAAATACAGGCTCTCTAGCTAAAAAGCTAAAGGGAGCGCTCACGTTGCCTCTCCCCTCGTGCTGAATGCCCCCTGCCCCTACAAGCTGCACTCAGACGTGTCCGTCCCCCGTCAACAAAAATCATGGATGAGATGAGCACTCCGCCATGGCAAGTTAACTAGGGGAAACACTGCATCATTCATGGTTGAATCATTGCTCAATGGCTAAGCTGTTCCATCTGATCCATGAGAACCACCTAATAAGCCTGTCTACCTCAACTTCAATCAAAGTAAGGGAATTTTTGATGCTTTTTTTGTGCTGCTTCTAGCTTTTTAAAGTTCCTGGACTGTACACTAAGGCACTGGTTTTTCATACATGATGGTTGCAACATGTTTCTGATGGATGCCAATTGCTCCTGATGATGTGATTTGATAATGATAGTTGAAAACTGTTTATGATGGATACCAATTGCTCCTGATGGTTGAGAAATGTTTATGATGGATCTGCTTTGCTAATGATGGTTGAGAACTGTTTCTGAAACGACACTGAAGTTGTTAATGTGTGAACACATGTTGGATCACCAGATTTCTCGCTCCATGTTTTAAAAAGGAGGGTCTGAATGTATTTATGTAGGATCACCAGATTACTCGCCCCTGAAAGAGGGTTAGTTTTACTAGAACTTCATACTGAATATGTGACCCATCACATCATCAAACGGGGGTTAAAGTCAAATTTGGTCTAAATGACCTACAAGCAAACATATATATTACTGACTTTTAGAAATACATTTTCTTACTTAGATCATCCTGACAAATTCATCGTGTTGTCTTAATAATCAGGAAAATTGTTTGATATTTGGTGTGAAGATTTTATTTCAGATATTTAATTTAAACCATTTGATAAGTTATTCATTCATCTTATTTACTATCTAAATTTACGCAAACCACTTTGAAAAATAAACCCATTTGATGTGATGGGTCACAAATTTATTATTCAGCTTCTTTTGTTGGATTTGATTTAAGAATTGTGGACATTTTTAAATAAAACTTGAAAGATTTCATTTGTGCAATGGAGATTTATTTAGCCAACTTAAATTTCTCATTACAATGAGAGTATTGTACAGGTACTTGTATTTGAAAGCTAGAAATCATGGCAAAACACATATTTAATTTGATTTATGTTCAAGCTGGACTTTTAAGTTTAAAGAAAGGGACAATGTAGTTTGGAATAGTTCACATTTTTAGTTTGGAAAAAATAAACATTTGAGTTTTCTTTCTTATAACTGTTATAAGAAAGAAAACTCAAATGTTTATTTTTTCCAAACTAAAAATGTGAACTATTCCAAACTACATTGAACAATTCATTGAACATGAACAATCAAAATAGATTCAAAGTTATTTATTCATCTACTGAACAATGTTTTTAACCTCCCAGAGAGAACAATTGCAAACAAACAAAAGTACACTTGTGTTATAATATAACACAAGTGTACTTTTGTTTGTTTGCAATTGTTCTCTCTGGGAGGTTAAAAACATTGTTCAGTAGATGAATAAATAACTTTGAATCTATTTTGATTGTTCATAATTTGCACTAAAATGTATGAATCCATATTATTATAATAATAATAATAATAAAATTTATGGAATGTTCTAAGAAAGTTCTAGCAGAACGTTCTCACCTAACGTTCTGAGAACCACGAGAAAACTCCACACCAGAACGTTCTCAGAACGTTAGGAGGGAACGTTCCCGTAACCTAAAAATAACGTTCTCAGAACGTTCTGAGAACGTTCTCAGAACGTTCTCACCTAACGTTCTCACCTAACGTTCTCAGAACGTTCTCACCTAACGTTCTCAGAACGTTCTCACCTAACGTTCTGAGAACGTTCTCAGAACGTTCTCAGAACGTTCTACCTAACGTTCTGAGAACCACGAGAAAACTCCACACCAGAACGTTCTCAGAACGTTAGGAGGGAACGTTCCCGTAACCTAAAAATAACGTTCTCAGAACGTTCTCAGAACGTTCTTCTGTTACTTGGGAATTTTCTTATTTGTGCAAACGCTCATGTGTGACATGTCTGCTCATGTGTGATGTCACACAGGTGGTTCAAGCAGAGCCAATCCCCTGCAGAGATGAGAAGTGCATACCTTATATGGAAGTGCTGCATTTCACTCCTGACAAGCGGTTTTATTTTTCTTTTCATTTTCATTTTTTTAGGCCTTTGGTTTTGGATGGAATGGGTGGAATAGATAAATACATCTACATGTTTATTCTTTGTTGTTGCTTGGTGTATGTTGTTGGCTAGAGGTTTAATTTGTTTTAGGTTGTTGCAGGTGGAGGCGTGAACAAAAGCACAACTCTACCTCCACCCTTCCTTGTCTCTCGACACGCCCATTTTCAGGGAGATTTTGGAAGGAGGAGTTACCGATCCACAGGGGTTTAGTCGCACTTTAAGCTATGTCTTCCCTCAGAACATTGTAGGATCTGAAATTATTTTTAAAGACGAAGGAGCAAGTTGAATCGCGCTGTCTCGCTCCTCCCTCCATGCTAGCAGGCTCCATTGAGATAAAGGGAGTGTTGTTTTCATGAAAATTCCTTCGTGGCGGCAGCCATTTTAACTGACGACGTCAGTCGACGTCGTTCAAAACTCCGCCTTCTGTTCTCTGATTGGTCCGGTCAAAAATCGACCGGAGAAATCGTTGTTCTATGGGAGAAATGCCAGACCCTAGTACAAAGCGAAGTGAAGGACAAGGGTCTGGTTTTAACCAGGCTAATAAGTAACCAGACACATGGAGATTTAATTTCCAAACTGTGTTTAGTCATGGCTTCATCGGCATCTAGCCTTTCTCTTTTACTTTCCTCTTTTCTTCCTGATGCTTCCTTTCCTCCTTCATCTCTCCCTTCTCTTTTTCCTTTATTCTTTCTTTCCTCGTCTTTCATGACTTCCTTTCTTCCTTCCTTGCTTTATTTCTGACCGTTCTTTTTGTCTCTCCTTCCTTCCTTCATTTCTGAAGCTTTGTTGTCTTTCTCCTTTTACCTTCTTTCCCTTGTTCTTTCCTTCCTTGCTTTCCTTTGCCTGCATTTAGAAAAGGATTAAATACTTTTTTTTTTTTAAAGCTGTGCTTTTTAAAGGCTGTTTTAATGGTAAAGGTCTTACACTGTTCTTGAAGAGCTCTAAATAAATCAGATGATCTTCGCCAAACAGGACGGGGATCAGACAGCATCCTGTCCAGCTCCTGTGAAAACAGAAGAAAATCCAAACGTCTCAGTCATCTCTGTCCCGAGGAATCATGAAGTATAACAGTGTTTGCTGCTTCATGGTCTACACAGATGGAGTCAGTGTTTTCTGTGAGGGCTCCCATCGTCTTCTGCCTCAACAAAATGAAAACTTCTGAGTTATTATGATGACTTCTTAATGAGGAGGAGGAAGGTGGGAACCAGACATGACAACAGGTGTTTACATGGACAAAGACAAGTTGGGTCAAATTTTCAAAGGCCAATAAATCAGCAGATAGGAAGTAAAGTTAATAAAAAAAATCAAACTTGTGTGGTCAATCATATTGAAACAAACCCACTTTGAGATTTTCATTAATGAAAAGTGCGTTATAAATTGAATTCATTATTATTATTATTATTATTATAAACCTTCACTGACACATTTTATAGACTCGCTTTTGGATTTTAATTTTATGATTCCCTGTCTGACACTAAACTATAAATGTTTTTTTTTGGCCACATACCTACAAGAACATCATTTCTCTTTACAACCACAATTTAACCATAAAACACCATAATCACTGTTTACTACAAATGAGCAGCGTGAGGATCTTCAGAGCTGAAGTTTAATTTTGGCCAGCCTCCATCACAGACACCTCGCTTCACGGATGGGTTTTTCTTATCGTGAACTTTATGGCATCTGCACCAAGTAATTCAGTCTGTGTGTGTCCCTGTAAGTTTGTTGCCACATAAATGAGCCTTAAAGTTGGCTTGCTGGTAAAGATGTGTATCTTTATGCTGGTGTTATGACTGCAGCACTTAAAGCTGTGACCTGTTGTCTGCTGACACTTCACAGACCCTCAACAACAAAATGATTCCAGGATCCACCTCCAGGACTTTAAACAGAAGGTGGAGATTTATCTGATGACTCTACAGGCAGGTAGTTAGAGAAGTGGAAGCTGGCTGCAGCAGGTGACAGCAAATAACTCTTTGAAAGGCTTCAGTTTTCTGAAAGGAAGTTTTAATTTTGACCAGATTGATAAATTAATGTAGTGGTTATAAAATTGTTTTAGAAAAATGACAGTAAGCAAAATAATATGGTTTTGTATTTGTCTAAAAAAAAATCAAAAAGAAACCCTACCACAATTTATTTCTCTACCTGAAGAAAACTCATGGAAATAGGATGCACTGTGATTGTCGATCTAGGTATCTGTGATCGATTAGTTTGGTCTTGCGAGTTAAAAAAACCACAGACTGATGCAGTGAAAAACGTATGCAAGTTAAAATATGCTTTAAATGCATTTTTCTTGAATATTTTCTGATTATTGATTGTGTTATGATGTATTTAGAGTGTGCAGCCTTTTCAAGTTTCAAGTTTTGTGAGTTTGTTCGCCGATCGTGTCTCGATTGGTTTTGTCTCGATCTAGGTATCTGTGATCGATTAGTTTGGTCTTGCGAGTTAAAAAAACCACAGACTGATGCAGTGAAAAACGTATGCAAGTTAAAATATGCTTTAAATGCATTTTTCTTGAATATTTTCTGATTATTGATTGTGTTATGATGTATTTAGAGTGTGCAGCCTTTTCAAGTTTCAAGTTTTGTGAGTTTGTTCGCCGATCGTGTCTCGATTGGTTTTGTCTGGCTTTGTGAAGGGGAGACGTGTTGCTTCTGCTCGGCCATTACAACACTGGAGGCGACAGAAGTCACATCGTGTCTGTGTCTGTTCTTCCTTATTCCCCTTTACAGGTAAAAATTCAGACTGTTGCAGATTTTATTGCTTATGTTAATGCTGATTTATTTTATAAAATGACCAGGAAGTGGTTGTAGTAACCTTAGCTTAAGTAAATGTATCTTTGCTTAAAAGTTTGTACTTACCTTGATTTCATGGTTAGCTGTGCTCTGTGTCACAGATTATATTGCTGTGCAGATACAACTGCAATGCTTGTGTACAATGTTTAATGCTAAAAGATGTATTGAAATGATGTTATATTGTTTATGAGTAAAAATGTTTTGTTAACTTTGCTTCTGTAGAACACCAGTCTTGAAAGATGTTTAGCTAATGCTAAAACAATCTACCAGTCTGTATTTGTGTTAACACAAAGACATTTTGAGTTGAATCACCTTTTGTTTATGTGACCATGTAATGTTCAAAACTGTGTTAAAAGCCATTACAACACTGGAGGCGACAGAAGTCACATCGTGTCTGTGTCTGTTCTTCCTTATTCCCCTTTACAGGGGCGTAACATTTTGGAGGCATCGCTGGGATTGAGTGAGGCTAGATTTGACTTCTGCCATGACCAGACGTCTCCAGCTCTCACTCAGCTCCCTTTAACTCACCCAAACAAGCGACACCTAGTGGACAATTGTGCAGCAGTCTGAGTGGCTACGACCAAAGGGCAAGCAATCTGAGGTAACCCCAAGGTACCAGGAGCGCTGCAATCAAGTTTGAGCAAACCAGTCACTGCTAAAACAATCAACACTAAGTTGCTACAACAAAGAAGATGGAGTCAACCGAGGCAGAGGCATTACAACTGGAAATAATGGGACTTTTGTGTACACTGCCTGTAGACAGCCTTATAGAACTATGTGATTTCCTCACAATTGCTGGATTAAAATTCGAGCACGTGACAGGAAAGAACAGAGCATCGCTCATCTTAATGATTAGTAATCATCTGCAGAGTGAAGAACTACAGAACTTGGAGGACATGGGAATGGCACAGCTTCTCTGTTTTAAAGACAAGATAACTGAGCTTCAGACTGAGACTACGGCTGGCCAAGTAAAGGGACTTCAGGCAGCCCAAAATGAAGAACAAAATAAATCTGATGAAACACAGGGCAGTATATCAACAGGAAACAGACCTTCTCAGTCACATTTACCACCCCGAATAAAAAGTACTGATAAGGAGAATGGACATAAAGTTCAGACCACCCTACCCACAGGTTCAGCTCCAGGTCAGACCCCTTCTCTCTGGCACAAAGAATTCAAAATAGCTGGACAAATTGGAGAACCAGGGCAGAAAGATCGTCTCACATTTTCCAGCCTAGCACGGCAAATTGAGCATGGCCTCCTGAAAGCTTTTCCAGAGACTGAGATTGTTGATGCCGTCATAAGGGCCATTGTTCCGGGGATGCAGTTACGAAGCTATTTAGAGGGGAAAAGTGACCTTGCCCTGCCCACACTGAGGAGAATACTGCGCTGCCATTATCAGGAGAAGAGCGCGACAGAACTATATAAACAGCTGTCATCGGAAGCACAGGGCATTAAAGAGACTCCTCAGAGCTTTCTTATCCGCACTCTTGATCTGAGACAGAAGATTCTGTTTGCCTCACAAGAGTCAGAGTCAGGCTTAAGGTATGATCCAGTGCTGGTGCAAAACATGTTTCTCCATACAGTTATGACAGGCTTACAGAATGATAACATAAAACGGGATCTCCAGCCATTCCTGGAGCAAGCTGGTGTTTCTGATGAACTTCTGTTTGAGAAGCTGAATATTGCATGTGCTTATGAAGGTGAGAGGCAGGAAAAAAAGAAAATGAACACACCACAGCGGTCTGTTACTGTTCACTCTGCTCAATTTGACCATGCCACTACTGAAAAGAAGGAGAAGATAAACCAGCCGAGTCACAGTAAGGGTCAAGCAGATATACTTTCAGAACTGCAGGAGATGAAAGCAAACATGATTCTCCTTAAAGATCTTAAAGCTGAAGTATCTTCCATCAAAGAGTCTATGCAGCAGCCCCACTATCTACAGAGACAGAACCCAAACCCAGTATCTGGACCAGAATGCGCACCACCTCATTCAGCATCAGTCTACCAGCCTGCATTACATCATGGTTACCATCCACCTGCTGTCCAAAATAGCTACTTGCAACCCCCTTTAAAGCATCACAACTATCAACCATCCTTACCAGGACAACATGATCCTCCTCCACCCCACCAGATGTATGGAAATCGACACTCCCTCCCCACAGCTTCACCACGTCCTAGGAGAAGATGCTACGCCTGCCAGCAGGAGAATTTGGAGGACTGTACTCACTGTTTCAGGTGTGGCAGCAATGAACACTTCTCAGCTGGCTGCAGAATGAGAAGATCAGGACAGTTTAGAGGAAGTGCTTTAAACGAGCAAGGGTTACCCCAGCGGGGCAGGGAGTAACCACTTCATCAGCAGTGCCCCAAGTCTGTGCACACTGTGGTGTAGGTGGGATAAAGGTAAGACTGAGACAATGTTCATCATGTAAAAGTGTCTTATATTGTTCTGAGGGATGCCAACATGAACACTGGGCTGTTCATAAGAACCAGTGTTCAACTACTTGTAGCACAGTTCGAGCTACACCACAAAAGAAAAAGTTAGTTCAGTTTGCTCCACTAGTTGGAAAAAAATACCTGATTGACTGTCATATTCAAGGTCAGCAAGTTAGAGCTTTGTGGGACTCTGGCTCACAAGTGACTGTAGTAAGTGAACAATGGAAAGCAGAACACCTGCCACAAGTGACTTTGAGAGACATTTCTGAAATCATTGAAAACAATGACACTTTAAGTCTCATTGCAGCTAATGGTCAAGACTTACCTTATTTAGGATGGATAGAGGTCACATTTAACTTAGCTGCAGATGGGGTTCCAACAACAGAAGTTGTTGTTCCAACACTAATTATTAAAGGTAACAGTCTTGCTCAGCCTATTATTGGCTCAAATGTTATTGGACTTATAGTGAACACTGAGCTACAACAAAACAAACACACTAGTAAACAGCAGTTAATCAGAACAGTCCAATCAGCTTTTTCTGATTTTGAAATGGGTGATGCTGAAATGTTTGTGGCTAGAGTTTTTGCTGAACATCACTCCCAGGAGTATAGTGTCAAAACTACCAGAGGACACGTGCATGTCCCAAAACACACATCAGTAAAGGTAGAGTGCCGTGTTATAATACCTCCTTTGCAAGAGGAGACAACTCTGATCTTTGAACCCAGTGTCAATCCACAGTGGCCAGAAGGTTTAGAGTTCACCGACACCCTCACGAAACTGAAGAAAGGCACAAAATCATTCATAAATGTGGATGTACAAAACCCAACTGACCATGACATCGTACTCTCTGGGAGGACTATTATTGGTACAGTGCAGCCAATCCAAGCAGTTTATCCGACAACAATCTTTGAACGGCCCTGCTCCACTACCCCAGTAACAGTAACTAATGTGGAGGCCAGGAAGGAACAAACCCTTGATAACGAATGGGACCCTCCAGTTGACTTGGACCATCTTAGTCCCCCCGAAAGAGATATGGTTAGACAGATGCTAAGAGAAGAGTCTGGCTCCTTTTCCTGTTCTGATGATGATATTGGCTGTATTGAGAGCCTGCGACTGTCCATTTCATTGAAAGACACGGAACCTGTGGCTAAAACTTACATCTCTGTACCAAAACCATTATACCAAGAAACAAAGAGTTATCTACATGATCTTATCACACAAGGTTGGGTTTGTAAATCTAATTCCCCCTATGCCTCCCCAGTTGT
This sequence comes from Garcialebias charrua, assembly GCA_038048925.1. Lineage (NCBI taxonomy): Eukaryota > Metazoa > Chordata > Actinopteri > Cyprinodontiformes > Rivulidae > Garcialebias > Garcialebias charrua. The sequence goes on from JBBPBX010087825.1 coordinate 14,052, forward strand.
GTGTGTTCGAAAAAAAGATGGAAGCCTACGTCTTTGTATTGATTACCGTGAGTTAAACCGTAAGACTGTACCAGACCGTCAGCCTATTCCCAGGGTACAAGACATCATGGATGGTCTAGGTGGCAACTCATGGTTCTCTCTGCTGGATCAAGGTAAAGCTTACCATCAAGGTTTTATGGCAGAACAGAGTCAGCCCCTTACTGCCTTCGTAACACCCTGGGGTTTATACGAATGGATTCGTATACCATTTGGCTTAATGAACGCACCAGCTGCCTTCCAGAGGTGCATGGAAGAATGTCTTGAGGGGCTCAGGGATGAAATTTGCATTCCATATCTTGATGACGTCCTTGTTTTCAGTAAGTCATTTGAAAACCACGTTGAACATGTCAGAACTGTGCTCAGACGAATGAAAGTGTATGGCATAAAGTTGAAGCCAGCTAAATGTGAAATGTTTCGACACGAGGTTCGCTATCTTGGGCGGGTCATTTCATCAGAGGGCAGTAAGATCGACCCTGCTGATACCATAGCTGTCAGGGCCCTGAAAGACAAGCGACCAGCCACTGTAGGAGAAC
>JBBPBX010087827.1:0-14622 GCA_038048925.1 Garcialebias charrua
TGTGTCTCACCATATGCTGAACAGACATGAAGCAGCTTCTGAAGACCAGCTGAACTTGGACTAAAAACCACTAAGTCATCAGCATACATAAGATGATTGATAATTGTATCTCCAACCATGCAGCCAGTTCTACACAGGTTTAGCTGCTTAGAGAGGTCATTCATATAAAAATTAAACAGTATAGGAGATAAAATGCTCCCTTGTCTGACACCATTGCTGACACGGAAGGATGCAGACACACAATTATCCCATTTGACCTGCATATTTTGGTTAGCATACCAATAGGACAGACATCTCACTATATATTTGGGCACACCAGCTTGGCATAATTTTAAAAATAGTTTTCGATGGTTTACACGATCAAAAGCCTTGGAGGCGTCTAAGAAACACATAAAAACCGTAGAATTCTTGTTATTATAGTTATTCAGTAATTCTTTTAGGCCATATATACATAGATCAGTGCCATGCTCGGACTTGAACCCAAATTGATTGTCAGCAGACATTACTATCTTTGCAAATTTTGGCAAAAGAATTAGTTCAAAGACCTTAGATAGTGTATTAGCTAGGGCAATAGGTCTATAGTTATCAGAGCTACCAATTTTTCCAGCTTTGTTCTTAATCACAGGAAGAATAACAACATTCATCAAGGAATCAGGAATAAAACCATGCATAATAAAACCAGTGAAACACAAAGCAAGGAGAGGGGCTACCCTTGAACTTGCAAACTTGAGATGTTCAGCTGAAATAAGATCCATTCCTATAGATTTATTTACAGATAGTTCTTCAATTGCTTGATAGACCTCATGTGACTTGATAGTTTCTGCAGTACTAACCTTGTCAACATGGAAGGGTTCACTCTGAACACAGGTAAATATCTTGCTGTAGTGTTGTTGCCAAAAATCTACAATCATATTTGCCCCAGAGGCACCATCGACAGTGCAAGGGAGAGTGGATTTATTATTACCTATAGATTTAACCTCTTTCCAAAAGGCTTTTGTGTCCTTTCCTATGAGTTTTTTTGCCAAGGAATCAGCCCTCATGGTTTGCTCATTCCGTCTAATGAAGCGTAATGCATATTTGTATTTTGCATTAGACAGCTTTTTGTGTTCAAATATAGGACCATGCCTGGGTTTACCTGCTAGAGCCCAATTGGTAGTAGCTTCGCGGGCTTCACTGTGGTATTTAGACACGTATGTGTTCCAACCTGGTTTACTTTTAATCTTTACGTTACTTTTATTATAAGGCAGGCTAGCTCCCAGTAGCGCTTCAGTTATGTCAGAATAAAATTGAGTTATATCGGTTCTATGTCCAAAATTAGAGCAGTTACAGTCTGTACAAGCAACCGCCTCTCTTGGTAGTTTAATTCCACATAACAAATGATCAGTTTGGGCATAGTAATGGTCTATTTGTTCCTCAGATAAAGAAGACCAGTCTATACGTGTCTGAATTTGATTATTGTCCACATTTACAGTTGCAGGTATATAATCAAATCTAATTGCCAGCTCAAAGGGGATGTGGTCAACAGTGGACACATTATATAAGATATTAATGTATACCAAAGCAGCATGAGCATCTGCTGTAGTGATACAATGGTCCAACCAAGACGTAGTATGCCAGGCTTCACTAATATAGGTGTAACTGTCAGCTGGCAAAAATTCTTTACTTGACAGTATTAGATTAGAATCTGTACAAAAATGATTCAGGTGTTTAGCAAACAGTGAATTTTTATCTGAGATGTTTGCATTCATGTCCCCCATAACATAAATACTTTTAGACTTCTCATTTTGCATAAAATAGCTAATATAAGCAAGTTTACTAAGGTATTCTTCTTCGTTATGATGACATTCATATGGAGCATAGACATTTAAAATAATAAATTCTTTGTCATGCTGTTTCACGTGTACTGCAATACACCAGTCCAAATCTAATCTAATGACATTTATCACTGAGTCCAGGCTTTTTTTCCATAATATAGCCACTCCTCCTGGTATCCTTCCTCTTTTAATTCCCAAACTGAAGTCAGTAGAAGATTCTCCAGCACCCAGGAAACTGTCATTAATAGAGTTTAGTCCTTTTAAATCCTGTTTGGCTAAAAAGGTTTCTTGCAAGCATAAGATGTCACATTTCATCAACAACTGGTCGACAACCAGACGGCGAGCTTTATCATCTGCGCTCTGCCCTAAGCGCAGGCCACGACAGTTGTAAGAGATGACTTTAATGTCCATAAATATTTAGGATTTTGTGCTCATGCCAGCAATAGGCTCGCATATATCCATGGAAGGAGGGGTAGCATTTGCACCGATGACAGTTTTGCGGGGCTCAAAAAACCTTCTCACATTAGTTCCGTCAGGCCAAAGCTCTGGGTTGTACATAACAGCCACGTCACTACATTCAGCAGAAACCTTGAATGAGGCATACCTGGTATTAACAGTAGTGATTCTCTGGCATGTAACATTAGGCCCAAGTTTGTCCTTAAGATAAACGCATAGCGTTTCCGCATCCAAATCAGGTGAGAATTTAGAGGCAAAAACACTCACCAGTTTTGTTTTTACCATTTTGATGTTCCCGGAGACTCCAGTACCAACAATAGTTTGTCCAGCTTTCCTGCGTCTCAGGGAAGGGCCAGAGTGAGACGTCGTCTTCACAGCAGCAGGATCTTTGTGCTGTCGGGGGGGCCGTTTCACGACCTGGCTCCACTTGGGAGATCCCTGAAATGACGTAGTTTCTCCAGTAAACAACGCCGGAGCATCTCCCTTCACAGTTGAGAGGGAATCCCCATCCAGGCCCTGAAGACGGTGTTCCTCCACATCCAGGGCAGCGTTCAGATCCATGTCCGCTGCACCCTTCTCCTTCACCGAATCAGACCGGCTTCCACATCCTTGTTCAGCGCGTTGTTCAGCGCGTTGTTCCAGAGCAGACACCCGGCTTCGCAGGTCAGCTGTGACATCATGAAGACCTTCACTGACTTCAGTCTGAACTTGAAGTGTTTGCTTCATGGCAGATACTGCAACGTGGAGCTGTTCCATTTTATGCAACAAGCCACAGACATCCATGTTGGAAAAAGTCACCGGAGGCAACTCGTCCAGGTAATGAGACACAAACCTGGGAATGTTGTCCCCGCATTCGTTTAACACTTTGAGGCAGGCCTTCACATTGTTGATATCCTTTTGAGCTCCTTTATGTGAGATGTTACGCTGAGAAGAAGTGCAAAGCTCAAACAGCGTCTTCTTTGATGTTTCTATCCAGTCTGAGCCAAAAGTGTTGACAGCCAACAAAACAATCTCATCCTGGCTCAGAGTTTTAAGTTTGATCGAGAGAAAGTGTAGAAATTCATCCTCTACGATGATTTTATCCTCAGTCGTTCTATATATGCATGGTTTTAAGCGAGCTCTAACAAACGCCGGAGAACCGGAGGAGCGAGCTACAGCCACGTCTGCCACGTCAGCCATCTTCACTATGACTATGATATACACATACATATATACACATATATATACTGTATACACATACATATATACACATACATATATACACATAAATATATGAAGGCAGAACTTAAATCAAGAAGAATGAGGATGGACAGAAGACCAGAGTCAGCAGCAAGAAGAAGGTCGTTAGTAATTTTTACTAGAGCTGTTTTGGTGCTATGGTGGGGGCGAAATCCAGATTGAAACTCTTCATAGATGTTGTTGTTGGACAGGTGAGAGTGAAGTTGACTAGCAACCAGTGGCAGCTGGTGATTTTTTTTATGAGGGGGCGCAAGTTTGTTCATGTTTTTATTTGTATATATCAGGTGTATCCATTTGTATAAAACTATTATTAATAAAACATGGTTCATCTTCACCTTGTTTGAGGCATCAGTGTGAAAAGAGAATGGGAGTGTTCTGCTTCCACTTTTCAATTTTTGGACAACTTCTATCATATTCTGTTATAATTATTTTAGTAATACAAGTTCATAATATAAATAGAATTGTGAGGGTCCAGACTTAAATAAGGACAAAGGTGTTCAAAAATCCACCAAATAATTCAATTTAATAGTTCCAAAAATAAACTAACAAAGAATTAAATTTCAATGAAAAATAAATCAAAAGATAATAACAAATTTGGGCCCAACTTAAACAGGTCAACTGAAGTCTAACAAGGAGGAATGATTCCAGATTAGATTTTAAATAACTGATTTATGGGGAAGAAAAATGATCTATTTTACTGTGATCCACCTGATGAGCTCCACCTATACTTAAGGCTGCAGTCAAGTCCTACTCTTCGCTGGAGCATTGATGCCTACTCATGGTATTTATGCTTCTAGCCAGTTTGTGAGTACAGTACTTTGAGAGACACTTACCTTGTTTTTTGTTGTGTTTCCAGTCCTCGTTTCCATCTTGGTCCTGGGTTCAGTTCTCTGCTCATCGTGTCTTGCCCTCCAACCACTTGCCTGCCTCATTTCGCCCTCTGGGATTCATCTCAAGGAACTAAGGATTTCTCTGTAAAATAACAAACAAAACTAGATCAATCATCTTGAAAGAGCCTTCTGGTCAAGCCTTTCTGACAGTTTGTTTCATCTTCTAGGAAATCCAGAAGATCCCTGTACATGTGTACAGTATATAGACTTGCACTGTAAATAATAAACACTGTTACTTTTGCACCTCTTCGTGTCGTTCTGGGTCTCATTACCAACTGGGTAAACCTTTGAAATCATAACACTATGACCACTTTATTGTTCTTTTTACATATTTTGTGCTAATTTCAGCTTACTTTTTTGTTGCTAGTTTTATATCTTTCAAAATATGAAACTTTCCCTTAAACATTATTCTCTTAAATCTGTTTTCTTTTTTATCTTGTTGAGATTTTAGCTACTGTTCTGCTACTTTTCTGCTACTTTTAACTAGCATTTTGATACTTTCAGCAAAAAAAATGCTACTTTAGCTAGTGTTTTGCTACTCATCAATATTTTCCTCTTTTTGCTGAAGCTTAGCAGTTTAAGCATCTGTCTTTTAGCTACTATATGTCATGTGTTTGCCCCTCACAGCCAGCCATGTTCATGTTTGTTGTTAAAGAAACTGAAGTGACCTAAAATCCGATATCAGTCTCCTTAAGTTGGTCACCCACCAGACTGGTCTAAGGGTCTTTTCTTCCACTTTATGATAAAGAGGCTCTGGGTCCTGCAAGGACAATAACCTTCACATCAACGTGAAGAAGACAAAGGAGATGATTGTGGACTTCAGAAGGAACAAACAAACCCCACACACCCCACTGAACATAGGAGGATCTGCAGTGGAAGTGGTCTCCAGCTACAAGTACTTGGGTGTACACATGAACGATAACCTCAGCTGGAGCAACAACACCACCAGCCTGATCACGAAAGTTCATCAGAGACTCTACTTCCTCAGACGGCTGAGATGAGCTGGTCTGAGAAGTTCAGACCTCACCTCCTTCTACAGGTGTGCAGTGGAGAGAGCAAATAAATAGAATCAATCTACTGTATTTTTTTAGTACCAGCAGTTCTCTTAAATATTCCTAATATTAAAGGTCCTGAGTTGACTCCTAATGCATCTTAGCATATATAACATTTCACCATATAAATGTACCTTAAATGTTTCAATGTTAATAACAAGCTAGTAACTTGCAAGAGACTTTGTTTTCATTCTCCAGATCAATACAGTGTTCAAAATAGTAAAACACCACAAGTGACATTTAGTATATAAAATTATTAATGTCTGATCATTTGTTATAAGCAAATTAAAATAAATGTAGCATCATCAGAGTCCATACTGTACAATAACATGTACTGGCATGCTAACTCCACAAACAAACAAAGAAAAAAATAAACTCACTCACCAGTTGCCACTTTTAGAAACAGTCAGCTGAGCTGAAGGCTTTTATCACAAACAGACTCAGACACATACTCATTTAGTCTCTCTGTCTGTTACACAGGTGGTAGATTGGAAATAATCACTGCCGGTGTGTAGAGATGAAGGTGTTGTGTGGATTTTTTTCTAGAAAGTACAGAAGGCACATTAATGATGTATTTTTTTTTTTTGCATTTTCCACATTGCTTGACAGACAGACAGGAGTCGTCTTCAGACATTCGGGTTTATAACTAGCAACTTTTATAATGTTGTACAGTACACCACAACGTTCATAAGCACAGCTAGTAGCTAGCTACTGTGTGACTGACCACCACACACACACACACACACACACACACGACACCACGTCAGCACACAGATGAGATCAGCTCAAACTTTGCTCATGTGCGCTTAGCGATTTATTAAACTCACTATCTAATTATTACTTGCTTACCTGTGTAGAACGGCACCATTAATAATTACTGCTGTTTCAACGTCGCTAGTTGCGTGTGATCAGCTCTGACTGTGTAAACAGAGATGGTCCCCCACTCCCCCTCCCTCCTCGGCTGGAACCGGAAACCCGCTGGCGATCCGCAGCGATCACGAGACGAGTCCAAGCCTCCGGGCGGCGAAAACTGCGCCCTGAACAGTCCAATAGTTTTGGACAGATGGGACATAAACTGCGCTAGCGCTAGTTATAATTAGATTCAATGGAAAAGCAGCAGGCAGCACCCAGCGGGGAACCGGAAGTACGTCACAATCAGAAAACGTTTTTTGAAACAAACAATCATACTCATAAAATATTTATCCTACACAACTAAAAACATACATGCATACATTTCGAAATATTTTTATTTTATTATTTCATTTTTATAAAAAAAATTAAATCTTCAAACGGTGAAGAGCTGCAGTTCCAAGGAGGGGCTGCGCCCCTAGCGCCCTCTAGTGGCGGCCGCCGCTGCTAGCAACAGTTTTTTCAAGGATCTTGGAGATGAAGGGCAGATTGGAGATTGGACGAAGATTACTGAAGTTGGTAAAGTCAAGACCTGGTTTCTTGATGATGGAGGTGATGGCAGCAGATTTGAAGGCTGTGGGAACAATGCCAGAGGTTAGGGAGGAGTGGATGATGTTAGTGATGATAGGGAGCAGAGACGGGAGACAGGATTTAACAAGAACTGTGGGAAATGGGTCAAGTTGACAGGATGAGGACTTATGGTGGATCCAGACCGAACGCGTTTTCAACTGCAGGAGCGTCCGGTTTACATGCAAAGTCAATGGGGGACGCGCCTCCAGCCGCGTCTTGGCGTCGGGCGTCACGCCACGTGCGTGTTGAGCGTGCTGGAAAGCGTTTTCCATGCACGTGAACCGGCTTCAGCCTCCAAACCACGCATTCAACATGCTGAAGATTTCGCCGTTCAAACTTTCAAACGCCGCTCAACTCTACCTGATTGGTTGGTGTGTCAACCAATCAGGGAGAGTCGGGGGAGAAGAGAGGGGGTCAGGGGGAGAGTCCCTATGTGACGCGGAAACCAGTGACGCGGAAACCATTGCGCATGTGACGTATTGTTTGTGGAACACAGAAAAAACCCGCGGAGTCATGGAATATGGAAGAGAAACTCATTGTAGCTGTGTGTTCGCGACAATTCCTTCACAACCAGTCAAGTCTGCTCCACAGAGACAGAAATAAAGAGCTCCTCACCTCGCGGAGTGCATTGACGACTCGGTACACCGGTAAGCTCCTCCCACACACCCCGCAGCAGCAGGGTTGCCAGATAAACATGAATTTTATTTTTTTTTTACCCCTTTTCAGTGCAAATGTTCACTAAACTCAACACACTATTAATCTTATCAGAGTCAGAGTCAGAGAGAATTTATTGTCATTTGCACCGCATGTAGTACATGTGTTGAAAACGAGATTATGTACACAGGGTCCCAGTTACATCCAACAACAAATGCAAGAGAAAAACAATAATAACATCTAGGATTAACTAAGAGAGACATCAGCTAGTAATACACTAAGCCCTAATGTAGTAGAAAAACATCATTATAAACAGCAGCACGAACATGAGTCATTATGAGCAGATGGTCACAGATGAACGCAGCAACAAGAAACAGATCAGCATCAACATGATGTGATATTTTGCAGTGTTTATTCTTATTATTTATTTATTCATGAGTCTGACAGCCTCAGGGTAGAAGCTGTTCCTCAGTCTAGTGGTTCTACATTTGATGCTCCTCAACCTCCGTCCTGAGGGGAGTGGTGCAAAGAGTGAGTGTGCTGGGTGAGTGAGGTCTTTCATGATGATTATCAGACCCTCACGCAGCAAATATGACAGTTTGGGTAAAAATTTTTTAAAAAAGCAACAGTACTAGATGATTCATTAATTCTTATCTGGCAACCCTGCGCAGCAGTTTTCGCAGCAGTTTCGCTTCTGGCTTTTTGGTCTGGACACAAAGTGCGTCCACTTGCGTGCGTGAGGAGCGTTTTGGAGGTTGAAAATCGGTTCGGTGTGAATCCACCATTAGACTTGCTGATAATGTCAGCAATGTCAACAGCAGAGGGGAGGGAGAAGACAGAGAAAGGGAGGGAGGGAGGGAGGAGTTCAACAAGGATGTTGGGGGCAGTATTTGTACTTATGTACTCTAATACTTAATACTAAGTCAGTCTTATTTATCGTATCACATTATATTATAACATTCATATATAATATCAAGTTGTTTTGTTTACTAGGTGGTTGAAATAACATAATCACGGCCGTGGTGTAGTGGTAAGGGCAGCCGTGTCCCGATCGGAAAGTTGGCGGTTCGACTCCCGGGACCCGCACCATGTGTCGTTGTGTCCTTGGGCAAGACACTTAACCCTGAGTTGCTCCCGGTAGGACTGGAAAGCACCTTGCATGGTAGTCTGCCGCCACCGGTTTATGAATGTGTGTAGCATTCAATATATGTGTAGCACTTTGAGATTTTCAGTAATGAAAAGTGCGTTATAAATTGAATTAATTATTATTATTATTATTATTATAATCACAGTAAAATAGATCATTTTTCTTCCCCATAAATCAGTTATTTAAAATCTAATCTGGAATCATTCCTCCTTGTTAGACTTCAGTTGACCTGTTTAAGTTGGGCCCAAATTTGTTATTATCTTTTGATTTATTTTTCATTGAAATTTAATTCTTTGTTAGTTTATTTTTGGAACTATTAAATTGAATTATTTGGTGGATTTTTGAACACCTTTGTCCTTATTTAAGTCTGGACCCTCACAATTCTATTTACATTATGAACTTGTATTACTAAAATAATTATAACAGAATATGATAGAAGTTGTCCAAAAATTGAAAAGTGGAAGCAGAACACTCCCATTCTCTTTTCACACTGATGCCTCAAACAAGGTGAAGATGAACCATGTTTTATTAATAATAGTTTTATACAAATGGATACACCTGATATATACAAATAAAAACATGAACAAACTTACTTTAGTGTTGGCTAGTAAATAATAATAATAAACTTTATTTCTATACAGTATACAAACATAATTATGCTTACTTCTACACATGTTTAAAAAAATTAAACAGTTTATGCCCCCATCCCCATAAAATAAATAAATAATCACCAGCCCCCACTGCGTATGTCCCACCACATTCTCTGAGGTCAGCGGACCAGTTGCTCCTCACAGTTCCATGAACTTGTCTTAAGGTCAGAGGTGACAGGGCCTTCTCTGTAGCAGGACCAAGACTCTGGAATGAGTTACCTCTGCTCGTCAGGCAGCCCCTCCCTCTCAGTTTTCAAATCATGTTTAAAAACTTACCATTTTGTAGCTTTCAACACCAGGTGATTTGTATGAACTTGCATTCTTCAAACAGGTTAGTCGTTATACAGTATGTATTATCTGTAACGTTTTTATGTCTATATTCTAATTTAACTTCATTTTGTATGTTGCTTTATGTGTTGTCGGTTTTTCTGTTTGTTTGTTCAGCACTTTGGTTGGCCTCGTCACTTTCTTAAGTGCTCTATAAATTCATTCATTCAACCTTTATTTAGTCAGGTAAATCTTTTGAACCTCATGGGCTCATTTACGAAAGCGACCTGCTAAAACTAAAGAACAATGAACAGCAATGGTAGAATTTCATTAAACAATAAACAAACAAACAATAAACAATAGAAAACAAAAAGAGAGAAAAAAACAAAAGATTTTTTTTTTTTTTTTTTTTTTTAACAAAGTATCAAAAAACTAGCAAAACATTATAAGGTAGACGTATAAAATCAAAGACAGGAACAAATCTGCATTGGTTTTTGCCAGGATTCCAAAAACCAATGCAGATTTGTTCCTGTCTTTGATTTTGAATAAAATAAAATAAAATTTGATTTTGAATAAAATGGTATGTATGGTAAATTAAAAAAAACTGATGAATAACACGCACACACACACACACACACACACACACACATGTTTGGCAAGTACATTACCAGAAAGTTACCAACAAAGTCTGGAGGACACAAAGGCTTTTGGAAACGCAGAACAATGAGTAAAAGAAACAACAGTAAGTGTCACCTGTTCTGAAGTGGGAGGAGCAGGGTGGAGGATCGGAGGAACCAAAAGCTTAACATGATGCTGCTCTTTTAAAGAGCGGGGAAGCCTGTTTGCTCTAAAGGTGTTGGTCGGGCCAAGACACCCATGGCTTTTGTTCTTTGACATGAACAGGGGCTGTTGAGTGCAAGCTGTGGTCACTGATGCATGACTGAACACCTATTGGACCGGTAGAACTGCACCCACCATCACATCCTGTTCTCTGTAGCTCCAACACAACGACCAGGATTATTACATCTGATACAGCAAGACTGGATGGGGATTTTTTCATTCAACCTTTATTTATACAGGCTATTTGAATTGTTACATAGGTTTTGATGATTTTATACATTTTTATTTTACTGTCTATTATTTTGTCGAAATATTAAAATAACTCAGTAATTGTAACTGGGAGAGCAAACCAACATTCCTCAGCTTCTCAACATCAACATAAAATTAAGACTGCCAATCATACCACCAACAATTCAGCCATCAGTCCACTTTATTACATTTGGAGTAAAAACAAAGATGACCAGAGAGAAAGAAGAACAAAATGAGCATGAAGAAATAAACAAGTCATGATATCTGACTGGCAGCAGAGCTGCTGCCCCTCGGCAAGCAAGTCCCTGGTACAAATCCCAGTCCGGGGGCCTTTCTGGGTGGATCTCAAAAAAGTGAAGTCTGCTCCTCTGGACATTCAGAAAACAAAAAAAAAAAAAGCATCTTCTTCTACACAGAATGTAGTCGACCTGTGTACTCCTTCCTCCACTCTTATAGGTCACTCTATGTTCCTCCCTCTTTTGGAAATAGGTATTGTGTTTTATGTTTGTATTATTATTATTATCTTTTTAGCTACATACAGGTGGGGGGAGTGATGGTGCAGAGGTTAGAGAAGGTGGGTCTGTGATCGGAAGATCGGTGGTCCAAGCCCCGGCAACATCAAAATGTAGGTGGAAAAGGTGAAACACCCACACCTGCCTCCACCCTCCTTCACCCAATCTGGGCCACCAAGGTCCTTAACCCTCATCATTTGCTCATCATTTGCTCATCATTTGCTCATCATTTGCTCATCATTTGCTCATCATTTGCTCATCATTTGCTCTATAAACAGGTCTCTCTTGAAAAATGAGTTCTTGTGACTCAATGAGACTACCTGTATAAATAAAGGGTAAATGAAAAATGGGGGGGGGGGGGTATCTGCTTTTATTTTGTTTTTAATAAATTATCACTAACTTGTAACCTTGTCTCCTGCTTATTGCAAATGCACCTGTGTTACTTGATTTCCTGTGTCAAAGTCCCAGGTGGCGCTGTTGGTAACAATATGGTGTCATTTAAAGCACCGATTGCCACATTCAGTTATCAGGAGAGACTTAGAACTGCTGCTCCTTCATATCGAACGCAACCAGTTGAGGTGCTTCAGGAATCTGGTGAGGATGCTCCCTGGGCGCGCCTCCCAGGAGGTGCTTCAGGCATGTCCGGCTGGGAGGAGACCCAGGACACGCTGGAGAGACGGTCTCTCATTTGGCCCGGGAACACCTTGGTTTCCTCCCAGAAGAGCTGGAAGAGGCTGTGGAGAGAGATGTCTGGACCTCCCTGCTCAACTGGCTGCCACGGAGACCTGACTTCAGAACAAGAGGAAGATGATGGATGGATGAAAAAGAAAGACTCTTGTACAACATGTATCCATTAGAATGTACAGGTCAGGCTTCACTTCACTGGTACTGACATTCCCCTCAGGCCCCAGCTTTGATAATCCAGATAAACTGCTGGCCTACGTACAAACTGCCACACCAAATAATTACTTGGGAAACTTGAGGATTAAAGTAGTGACTGCATGAACTTGCCAGTTGTTATAAATTACTACAGTAAGGTCAAGGATGCTACAATAATTAACTGGATGTTCAAAATTAAAGATATGGTCTATTTTGTAATGAAACAATATTTTAGAGCTGGTAAATCATTAGAGTATTTTGGACCTAAAGATAATCATTATTGTTAAACAAGTAATTAATTTTAAACTAAATCTGGGTTGACATTGCTTAAAACTTAACGTGGCATCATGTAAACCAAAATGAGTTCAGAAGCCAGATTAATTGATTTCACTCTGTTGTCATCTCTGCATCAACTTGCTAGGTTGGAGGAACAAAGCCAAGTCAGTTCCTACTTCAAACAGAAGCTCCATTTGTGACACGCATTCAGTTTGTTAAGGATTTTTGAAGTCAGAGGTTGTGCATTCATTCAGCGCCCCATTGTAAGGTGCAAAAGCTACTGAAAGCCAACAACAGAGCACGGGGAAAGTGGAATCACCCTGTTCAAATAGAGCTGGGTTGAAAAAGTGTCATTCCCACACTGAGGTGTGCTAGCAAGCTTTGAAAGTATAATGAGTCAGGACAAGCTTTCAGGTACACGTGTTCTTCACAGAACTAAACACCCAGGGTTTCCTGTTTGATTTACAGAGCTCCTGGTTTTTAATGGCCTTGTCTGTCAGCACCAACAGAATCTACTAAGAGGCAAGAACAAAGAACGTTACCATTAATACTCTGTTGGGGGTTTCCTGAACAAGCCAAATGAACGTGTGATGAAAATAGGTGCAAGGCAAGTGGAACAAGGTGCAAAAACTAATCAGTTTGGACGTTCCCTTTGTATGAAGAACACTTTAATCACTTACTACTGAAAGGTTAAAGGCTGCTGTTGCCCTTGTGTGTGTGTGTGCAAGTTTTCATCTGTCTGTTAGCAAAAATATTTAATGAACCACAAAAAGAATGTTAATGAATCTCTTGGTTATTATTGCATGGATATCTACAACAGATAAAACCTTGTACCGGTAGTCAGCCAGATTCAAGGTTGCCAAAGCTAAGCAACATTATAAATCAATAATTGTCAGCATACTTGTCATATTTACCCAAGTGTTCAGAGGAAGGTAGTTCACATTTTCTTGGAGAGAAAAGCAGAGCATTTAGCAGGAGATGAGTGAGAAGTTGTCTGTTTGTGTACGGACATATTTGCAGAAAGATTCTCAAACGCGAGGGGGATTAGGCTTTTCATAGGGAGTTCCCCACACCTGTCCAGTACAAGTGAAAAAACTCCACCCTGAGATCATAACTGTACTCCAAACATTGATTTTGTTTGGCTTTGTCTAAAACAACCACAATGCTGAGCAGAACATTCACTCTGGAGAATTCTGTTCCAATGCATTATGTATAGGGTTAAGAGAATAGGAGAGATGCTAAACCTTTTCATTGTTCATTCAGTTCACTACTTGTTAACACGTCTATCCATCCAGCCATCCTTTCTGGGGCCCTGTTCACACGGACACGGTGGGGGGAAATGTAGGTTTTTGCTTATGTTAATTAGAGGAAAAGATCTGCGTTGACACGGACGAATTCTGTGTTTACATGCATCCGCTTGAATCTCCCCTCGCCCTCATGAATCTGCTGTAGTTACCATGCCGGGGCATTAGTTGGCGCTGTGAATTTTTGCACCTTCACCTAATGTGCATGCGTGTTTCCTCAGTGTGCTGCTTTCTTTTGTGCTAAAAGTTCAGCTAACAACAACTTAACAACAAGTTAAAGCTGAATTTGGATAAGAGTCGACAGATTTGACGCCAAGTGGGACCTCTTCATCTAACAAGCTCCACACCAGACGCTGAGTGGACCAGAACCGAGTCGACGAGGATGATGTCGGACTTTAGTCCGTGAGAATCAGCTGATTTACAGCAGGTAAATCAACGTTCTTAATAATATTTCCTTGTTTTTACTTCGATCACACAACAACCAACTGAGTTTTTATTTTTTTCCTGCGAGGTCGAGAAGCTGTCCTTCCACCAGACGGACCGGTTCTGATGGGACCAGGATGAAAACAGCAGAGTCCAGTTCATTAACGTAGTTACAGTTCAGTGAACGTGTTTTTAATAGTGTTCAGTTTAATTATCAGTTTTTGTGACAGTTTGTGGTGTTGAATAAATAAAAAATAAACCTGTCTTCATTTTCAACTTTAATAACACGCAACATGAGCGTGGACACACCCTGGACCTGGTTTTATCGTGTGGTTTACCTGTTTTTAATGTAGTGAGTAGTGACCCTGTGTTTTCAGACCACAGGCCTGTTTTATTTGAGACTAACTTGTCCTGCACTAAAGCTAAACCCCGTGCTGCAGCTCGACTCTGTCGTGTTCTGAACTCTTCCACTGCTGGTCACTTTTCATCTG
>JBBPBX010087828.1:0-14622 GCA_038048925.1 Garcialebias charrua
ACTAACATAAAGAAATTGCTTTTCCACCTCTTTGTTCCCCATGATGGTCTGGAGCAACTGGGACTCAAAGAAAAAAACTAAAAATTAAATCAAGAAAAATACACAACAGTGTGAACTAAAAGATGAACACTTCTTTTACAATGCAGTGTTATTACTATGTAAAATGTGTAAACAGAAACTAATAATTACTGTATAAGTTTTATGTTTACAGAAAAAAATTAATTTATGTAATGAAATTAACTATAATCTATGTTAGCTGCCATACATGTAGTACTTTTACGAAAAAATATTAAATGTCTCACATGGTTAATGTGCCAAATAAATATATTATTACAGGCAATATAAGTAGCACGTCTTACAAAATGTTGCAACGGCATCCCCCAAAACTGGCAGCACCCGTGGCAGCTCTGCAACACTCTGGCCATCTTGTGGCATGGGAATGACACCTATGATCAGTGGCAGGTGAGAGTAGTGGTGGCACGTGACGTGGCAGGTGCCAGTAGTGGTGGCACGTGACGTGGCAGGTGACAGTAGTGGTGGCAGGTGACGTGGCAGGTGACAGTAGTGGTGGCACGTGACGTGGCAGGTGCCAGTAGTGGTGGCACGTGACGTGGCAGGTGACAGTAGTGGTGGCACGTGACGTGGCAGGTGACAGTAGTGGTGGCACGTGACGTGGCAGGTGACAGTAGTGGTGGCACGTGACGTGGCAGGTGACAGTAGTGGTGGCACGTGACGTGGCAGGTGACAGTAGTGGTGGCACGTGACGTGGCAGGTGACAGTAGTGGTGGCACGTGACGTGGCAGGTGACAGTAGTGGTGGCAGGTGACGTGGCAGGTGACAGTAGTGGTGGCACGTGACGTGGCAGGTGACAGTAGTGGTGGCACGTGACGTGGCAGGTGCCAGTAGTGGTGGCACGTGACGTGGCAGGTGACAGTAGTGGTGGCACGTGACGTGGCAGGTGCCAGTAGTGGTGGCACGTGACGTGGCAGGTGCCAGTAGTGGTGGCAGGTGACGTGGCAGGTGACAGTAGTGGTGGCACGTGACGTGGCAGGTGCCAGTAGTGGTGGCACGTGACGTGGCAGGTGACAGTAGTGGTGGCACGTGACGTGGCAGGTGCCAGTAGTGGTGGCACGTGACGTGGCAGGTGACAGTAGTGGTGGCACGTGACGTGGCAGGTGACAGTAGTGGTGGCACGTGACGTGGCAGGTGACAGTAGTGGTGGCAGGTGACGTGGCAGGTGACAGTAGTGGTGGCACGTGACGTGGCAGGTGCCAGTAGTGGTGGCACGTGACGTGGCAGGTGACAGTAGTGGTGGCACGTGACGTGGCAGGTGACAGTAGTGGTGGCACGTGACGTGGCAGGTGACAGTAGTGGTGGCACGTGACGTGGCAGGTGACAGTAGTGGTGGCACGTGACGTGGCAGGTGACAGTAGTGGTGGCACGTGACGTGGCAGGTGACAGTAGTGGTGGCACGTGACGTGGCAGGTGCCAGTAGTGGTGGCACGTGACGTGGCAGGTGACAGTAGTGGTGGCACGTGACGTGGCAGGTGACAGTAGTGGTGGCAGGTGACGTGGCAGGTGACAGTAGTGGTGGCATCTGGTGGCAGTCTGTGGCACACCAATAAGTAATTTTAACTGTAATTTAAAAAAAGAAATATGTATTTTTTTAGTCATCCTACACACAAAGCACTATTTTAGACATGTTTCCTAAATGCACTATTACAGGTTGTTCTGTGTTTATTAAATAATATAATCATCATCGTCAGAAGGTCATTTTTGAAGGACATACAATAAAGATGAAGCATTTATTTATTTATTTAATTAATTAATTAATTAATTAATTATTTTTTTTTTTTTTTTACACAAAATGGCAATAGTTTTGCACAAAATTGCTGTGGAAGATGATCTGACAAAGTCTGTGACAGCTAGTGGCACCTTGTGGTCTGTGGAAGACAGTTCCGGTGGCACCCTGTGGCAACCTTCGTGGCACTTTGAGATTCGGTGGCCGTGGCAACCTTCGCGGCCGTGGCAGCCTTCGTGGCAGTCTTCGCGGCAGCCCCGGTGGCCGTGGCAGTCTTCGCGGCAGCCCCGGTGGCCGTGGCAGCCTTCGTGGCAGCCCCGGTGGCCGTGGCAGTCTTCGCGGCAGCCTTCGCGGCACTTCCGGTGGCAGTCGCGGCACTTCCGGTGGCAGGTCGCGGCAGCTGCCACTGCCACGAATTGCGCCTGCTGTCTCTCCCAAGCCTGCTCGAACAGTTGCCACGCCCCCAGCGAGTCGTCTTTGTTATCAGCTCCAGTATATGAGGAAATGATTCCTTCGGCGGCGATTAATCTCTCCCACAAAACACTGGAGCTGCAGACTTCCAGGCTCCCAGCAACAGGAGCGTATGGGCGAGCAACCTCCTCCTTCTGCCCCAGTCTCGCCTCAGTCCTGTCAGAACCGCTGTCAGTGCATGGGCTGACACATGCCCCCCCCCAAGAAAATTTCCCCGGCTTTTCTGACAGCCGGCGTGGAGAGTTTGACGGTGGGCGGGGCTGGAACCCGGAAATGTCCGCACGTTCTGTCCAGCGGTGACGTGGACTGTGAGCCGATACCGGGTCCATCCAAAACCCATTTGGGTCCTCGTCCTCCTCCTCGTCCGAGTCAGACCACATCGACCCGAGTGTTGGAACGGAGGGGGGAGACAGCCAAAAAGCTGCGCGGCCGCCTCCGTGCTTCCGCTCTTCCTCCTCGACCAGAAGCGGGGATGAGAGAACCTCCGTCTCCGAGCTGTGGTTCCCCCAGCCGTTCTCCGCACAAACCCCGTACATGTGGATCACGGTCAGCCCGTCCAGTCCTGGGGCCGCGTCCGTCAGACGCTGAGCCGGTTTGCTGTTTCGCCTGTGGGTCCTGCGATTACGTGATGGCCGGGTCATACTGACAGGATTCGGTTCCGGTGGAGGACGCAGACCCAGAATGCAGGCGAAACAGGACTCAGAGACACAAATGTAAAATAATAATCACTTTAATAAACAAAACAAAAAGACTGAACGGTGCAGTCACTTACAAAACGAGGGAATGATAGATGGCTCCACCAGACATCAGGGAGGAATGGATTTGATTTGATTTTATGACCCGGCGAGGAACAGATGAAATGAGAGGGCTTTTATACACTGAGGGATAGTGAGTAAAACTCAGAGCACCTTGGCAGGCGGCAGGTGAAAGTGATTAGCTATGGACAACAGGTGAAAATGATTAGCGATGAGGCATGAACTGAGGAGTGAGCAAAAACAGAAAAAACATGACAGGCGCAGAGCCTGACAGGCGCAGATCATGACACTATTAACTTACAGAAACAGAGAAATGGCCGAAAAGTTTTCAAAGATGCAGTGCTGTCAGACCTCAAATAATGTAAAAAAAAAAAACATGTTTGTCTTGTGGAAACTACTATATTATTTCAACCCAGAAAGAGTTCAAATGATTACAGGATAACAGTGCAGTGGTCTGTTCATTTTTAAAGAGCTGCATGTTTGATGACATTTTACTCACCTGTTATTTCTTCAGGGGGGTTGAAGGAAGAATCTCCTTGCATGTCGCAGGCTGAAACTTCAACACAGGCAGTGGACTGAGGAACAGCGAGGCCTAGTAGTTCTAGTTTTTCAGTATGAGTTGTAGAACTAGCTAGCTTATCAACTGTCCAGTAGCATGTTGTTCTGCTGCGGGAGGTTGTTCTCTGTTTTGTCTGTTTCCCATATCCAAGATGTAATGTAGGAACGTAATCCACGGAGTTTGGGTCATTAAAGGTTCAGTCTGCAGTTTCTGTAGAACAGCAGCACTTAGAAAAAATTTCAACAAGCAAAGCATTCTGATCCCTCCCCCTCAGAGCCATATATGGCTCTGCCCCCTTGTGGTCTGTTGAAATTTGAATTCAAGCTCTGTTTTTATTGGCTGGTTACAAACTTTGTTTTTATTGGCTGGAAAATGGCGGGTCACTTTTTCTTTTTAGAAATGCTTATTTACCACCTGGAGAAGCAAGGGGACAATATTTTTTTTTTTTTTTTCAGAGATTACCTCTCTAACATCAATCTAGTGACAGAGTGAAGAAATATGTTAAAATATATATTGTTTGAAAAGTTACAGACTACATTACAATCTTACATACCCAAGCTTTAATGGCCATGCCAGATAAAAAAATGCCGATTACACACTTTGCTGTTTTGTGTCAGGGTGAAGTCCTGCCGGCGAAGCGCTTGAAGCCACAACTTCCTTCTTTTAATCGTTTTACTCGACTTTCCTAGAGGGACTTGGTAAAACGAACAAGTCTCACCTTTTTCTTTTACTCGTTTACATTGCCGCAAACAATTATAAACACAACAAAAGTCATATTTCCCCATCACGACCATTGGCAGTAATCCAAAGACTCCAGTAGTATGACGACGTTAGCCCCAGGTTCCGGTAAATTCTCGAAAAATGCGAGTGCGCATGCGCAATGACGTCAACTGGTAAAAGGTGTATTCCAAGTACATGTACTGTGCTCAGAGGATCTCCAGTAAGTTGTTCATGCAGAGGCAGGACGGCAGAATTCTGAGTTGAGGGTAAACTATTTCCGTTGGTTTGCAGAGTGAGGTGTCACATGATGGGAACGACCCAGGAGGCGATGAGCTTCCACAAATATGATAGTCCACCAGGATTCTGCAGAAACAGGCTAAACCCGTTCCACTAAACATTTTTTACAATGTGGAAATCTGCTTCGCAGCACGGTGGTTCAGTCAATAGAGCTGTTGCCTCTCAGTGAGAAGGTTGCCGGTTCTCTCCGTGCTGTGTGGATTTTCTCCAGGCGCTCCAGTTTCCATGCATGTTCCATGCATGTTAGACTGACTGGTGACTCTAAACTGTCCCTAGTGAGAGATATACTGAAGGGTTGTTTGTCTCGTTAGTCAGTCAAGGATCAAAAAGCCTTTCAGTGAGGAGTTGTGTGAACAGAAGCACAGTGTTCAAAGACTGATCAAAAATCAAAAAGGCGTTCAATTCAAGATCAACTGGACTTTATTTGTAACAGAAGACGTTGTTACAAATAAAGTCCAGTTGATCTTGAATTGAACGCCTTTTTGATTTATCATGTCCTGGACGACTGAGAATCTTCACCAGCATATAGAGCTTTGGAGCGTGACGTCACGGTCCGCGGCGCAAAGCATGATGGTCCACGGCGCACAGCATTGTGGGATTGAAATCGCCATTTTAAAAGCCCTCTAAAAGAAGCTCTGTCTCTCGTTTTTTTGTTAGAATCTAAGAAGGTTGTAACAGTTTTTGCAATGGTCTAAACATGCTGTGTTATTGGATGTAATGTCCGGTCACACGACCTGAAAGTAGATAGAAAACGGACTTTCTGTTTCTGTTTCCTGCTGGAAGCAGTGTGAGGGTGCTCATGTGTCGGACCTAACAAAAAGGAGATGAATGTCCTGAAATCAGCGGTGAAACGTCCTGATATAACTTTCTCCATGTCCCAAAATAACTGCTAGTTTGTTCCAGACATCCTGGTGAGTGTATAAATTCGTTTTGTTGGAGTTGTGCCATAATTTTTGCCACGATTTTGTCTGGGTGTTTAGTTCATAGAAGTGGGTCAGCCTAGTTTAGGTTGGGTTTATATTTTTTATATAACGTTGTCTGATTTTAGACAGAGTGGACAGCTGTGTTATTGTGAAATAAACTGTTTAAAGTTTGTAGTGTTGTCACTGTTACTGTATTAATACTGATCTGTGTTCTGATCTATCCTTGTCAAGGCAAAACTTCATATGAAATGAATGAAAACTCCAGAAGAGCTCAGTGAAGCTGCAGATGGAGAAGCAGGACCAGCAACTACAAATACTGTACACCGTCCATGTTGCTCAGGTAGTACCACATAAAACAATTTCTTCATGCACAAACAGAAAGGTAGTAGTCATCTGTTACAGAACAGGTCAGAGCTGAATAAAAACCAGCTGGAAAAAGTAAATTTAAAGTATTAAATAGGACTTCCTTGTTTTGTCATCATTGTTTAATGTGTCACACAAAACTCTAATACCTGTGTCTTTTTCTCTTCAAGGGATGGAGGTGACAAGCTCATAACAGAAGGACGTTGTTATCTGACAGAGGCTTTGATATTAGACTGTGTGAGAGTCAAGGTTCTTGTCATTCACATCACATGTCGTACGTGAGGTGGAACGAAGCTGTGTACACAGGGTCCCTCTCAACGTTTCATCAAAATCTTTCCAGATATTTAGCTAACAAACAGCGTTGAGTCCATTAGTTAACGGCAACGTTCAGAGCAGACGTGTGGAACAAGGCGCAGCCCTCAGAGCATGCGTTAAGGACAACTCTCAGCTCACCTGCAGCCCTCAGAGCATGCGTTAAGGACAACTCTCAGCTCACCTGCAGCCCTCAGAGCATGCGTTAAGGACAACTCTCAGCTCACCTGCAGCCCTCAGAGCATGCGTTAAGGACAACTCTCAGCTCACCTGCAGCCTGTGTGAGAGTCAAGGTTCTTTATTGTCATTCACATCACATGTTGTACGTGAGGTGGAATGAAACTGTGTACACAGGGTCCCAGTTACAGCCAACAAAAGTACAGTATAAATGAATGATGTGCTGAAGTTAAAATCCCATCATTACTAAAGGGAGATTTCCACTTGATACTAATGATTTTGAAAACACATGAGCACACCTTAGAATTCATGTGGAAAGTATCACTGGTTGCATGAGAAACAAATATAAAATGTTACATAGAACTACACCAGTTAACTATACTGGTGCTTACATGTGAAAGTGAAGAGGAGACACTTCTTCAGATTGTGTATGTGCTGTATGTAAAATGTAGACTGGAGAAAAAAAAAATTTGCTGGACTCGTTGTTTTGAAATATTTTTACAGTTGAATAATAACAAGTGGTTGTTTTTTCTCATTTAATAAAAATTAATATGGTAAACATTTATGAAATATTTACTTCAGCACTAACATGTAAACATGATGAAATTGATCACATTTGTAGTAAACATTTGATGTATTAACAAATTTCATTAACAGGGATTAACCTGTCCAAATAAAAGTTGAATGAATGAATTTCAGGTAAGAAATAAACATAAAATGAAACATCCATTTTGAAGTAAACATTTGATGTAATTAAACATTTCTAGTAACAATGTGATGGACATTGTGTAAGTTAATACATTTTATAGAAAAATTGCTACACAAAAATGTGCAAATATACAGCATGATTTACATAATTATGTATCCCTTGAAGCTGGAGAACAAACTGAGAAATATCTTTAGGAAGCTTCATGCTTTCTGCAGACGTCCAGCTATGGCTGTGTGGTCCACACAAGGTCAAAGTGGTTTGATTATGCACCTGTGCAGGTGGACGATGCTTCTTCAGGTGAACTTCATCTCCTGCCTCCACAGCCGCTGGATGCTGCATGTCTCATATCTGTAAAGGAACTTTCTCCAGGCAGCAGCGATCACACAGAGTCCATCAGGAGATGCTCCATGTTCAGGAGTTGGATTTTGTACTGCTAGCTGCATTTTTAATGCATCACCCTCATGACTCAGAGAGCAGAACCTGTGAACACACAATTAAAATGGTGAATGAAAAGACAGAAACATTTGTCTATAATATATATGCATCTTAATACTTATTATATATAAAGTAATCTAATCAAGATTTGTCTACATGTCATTAGACAAGCTCAAGTCATTAAAAATAAGGCAATTTTCTACTTGGAGCTTTGTAAATCAGTTAAAATCCTATAAAAAAATTAAGTGTTCACAAGTTTTAATACTAATAGCATACAGAAGGTTGATTGATTCTGAAAGACATGTATATTAATAATTTATGTAAAATTAATGAGCCAACAACGTACCTTCAATGTATTTACAATCTGGGGGCTTTAAAAATGTCCAAATCATCTACCCAGCTGTTCATAGATTGGACCAGCTCTCCCAGTGAATTGGAATTATAAAAATTATTTGTGGTGTAAACACTGACACAGACCAGGTCTGCTAAAATGACTGGGAATGTCAGTGGAGGCAAGTATTACTCCGGGTCTCTGCTCCATTTATTTATTTATTTCAAACGGGCAACATTTCCAATTATACCGATTTTTTTCATGTAGTTTTTTTTTCTCACCTGGGAGAAGATTATTAGGATACAGTCCACTTTATTTTGCCTGCTTTTCAGAATCGTGACGGAAGATACAGCGTGAAAACAATGGAAAATCTCCTGAATTTCTTTTATTTTTTATGAGGGCAACAAAGATGGCGGTCGAGACGGAAACGCCCCGACACGCCCCGACACGCCCCCACACAGTGACGTCTGCTCCAAAGCTCTATTCAAAGACTGATGTTTCCTCTGTCTTCTCCTGATCGTTCAGATCTCACACCCAAGCTGCCTCAGCCATGTGTAGTTAAAGCCTTAATTTGTAAAATTAACAATTTTAGTTGTCCAGTTCTGGGTAACCTGGTTAGATATCAATAAATTGTCTCAATTAAACTAAATGTATAATATTTGATGGTGTTGAAGTCTAGAGTTTATGATACAATGTTGTTCTGTTGTAATTATGGATCAAAACGTACAGCTCTTGTCAAAAAGAAGTTCTCAAAACTTGTGGGTATTTTGTTTAGAGTTAGTGAAGTGTTTGCAGATATTTTCCTATAATATGCTAAATGTTGAGGAAATGCATATAAAATGAATTTAAACTGGAAAATGAAATGTTGATAATGTTTTCATACAACGTAAAAAATTGTAAAATCTCTTTTAATGAACATAGAAATATTTTTGTCTTGTGCGCCATTTCTTGATGTTTACAATTTGTGATTTTAACAACAAAAGACCCCTTATGATGAGTTCAATTAATGGAAACAATGTTCCCTCGCCCGGACGCGGGTCACCGGGGCCCCAATCTGGAGCCAGGCCCGGAGGAGGGGCACGTTGGCGAGCGCCTGGTGGCCGGGCTTTTACCCATGGAGCTCGGCCGGGCACAGCCCGAAGAGGAGACGTGGGTCCCCCTTCCCATGGGCTCACCACCTGTGAGAGGGGCCAAAGGGGTCGGGTGCATTGTGGAATGGGTGGTGGCCGAGGGCGGGGACCCTGGCGGTCTGATCCTCGGCTACAGAAGCTGGCCATTGGGACATGGAATGTCACCTCTCTGGTGGGGAAGGAGCCTGAGCTAGTGTGTGAGGTTGAGAGGTTCCGGCTAGCAATAGTCGGACTCACCTCAACGCATGGCTCTGGAACCAGTTTCCTTGAGAGGGGTTGGACACTCTTCCACTCTGGAGTTGCCCCTGGTGAGAGGCGCCGAGCAGGAGTGGGCATACTTGTTGCCCCCCATCTTGGTGCCTGTACGTTGGGGTTCACCCCGGTGAACGAGAGGGTAGCCTCCCTTCGCCTACATGTGGGGGGACGGGCTCTGACTGTTGTTTGTGCCTATGCGCCAAACGGCAGCGCAGATTACCCACCCTTTTTGGAGTCCTTGGAGGGGGTATTGGAGGGTGCGCCTCCTGGGGACTCCCTTGTTCTGCTGGGGGACTTCAACGCTCACGTGGGCAATGACAGTGAGACCTGGAGGGGTGTGGTTGGGAGGAACGGCCCCCCTGATCTGAACCCGAGCGGTGTTCTGTTGTTGGACTTCTGTGCTCGTCATGGATTGTCCATAACGAACACCATGTTCAGGCATAAGGGTGTCCATATGTGCTCTTGGCACCAGGACACCCTAGGTCGCAGTTCGATGATCGACTTTGTTGTCGTCTCATCTGATCTGCGGCCGCATGTCCTGGACACTCGGGTGAAGAGAGGGGCGGAGCTGTCAACTGACCACTACCTGGTGATGAGTTGGCTCCGATGGTGGGGGAGGATGCCGGTCAGACCTGGCAGACCCAAACGTATTGTGAGGGTCTGCTGGGAACATCTGGCAGAGTCTCCCGTAAGACGGAGCTTTAACTCCCACCTCCGGGAGAGCTTTGAACACGTTCCGAGGGAGGCGGGGGACATTGAGTCCGAGTGGACCATGTTCCGCGCCTCTATTGTCGAGGCAGCTTATCAGAGTTGTGGCCGCAAGGTTGTTGGTGCCTGTCGTGGTGGCAATCCTCGAACCCGGTGGTGGACGCCAGCGGTGAGGGATGCTGTCAAGCTGAAGAAGGAGTCCTATTGGGCCTTTTTGGCCTGTGGGACCCCGGAAGCAGCAGATAGGTACCGGCAGTCCAAGCGGCATGCGGCTCGGGTGGTTGCTGAGGCAAAAACTCGGGCGTGGGAGGAGTTCGGAGAGGCCATGGAGAATGACTTCCGTACGGCTTCGAGGCGATTCTGGTCCACCATCCGGCGTCTCAGGGGGGGAAAGCGGTACGCGACCAACACCATTTATGGTGGGGATGGCGTGCTGTTGACCTCAACTCGGGATGTTGTGAGTCGGTGGGCGGAATACTTCGAAGACCTCCTCAATCCTACTGGCACGTCTTCCACTGAGGAAGCGGAGCCTGGGGACTTTGGGTCGGGCTCTCCAATCTCTGGTGCTGAGGTCGCCGAGGTGGTTAAAAAGCTCCGCGGTGGCAGGGCTCCGGGGGTGGATGAGATTCGTCCTGAGTTCCTTAGGGCTCTGGATGTTGTGGGGTTGTGTTGGCTTACGCGACTCTGCAATATCGCGTGGACATCGGGGGCAGTTCCCTTGGATTGGCAGACTGGGGTGGTGGTTCCCCTATTCAAAAAGGGGGACCGTAGGGTGTGTTCCAACTATAGGGGGATCACACTCTTAAGCCTCCCTGGTAAGGTCTATTCAGGGGTTCTGGAGAGGAGGGTCCGTCGGATAGTCGAACCTCGGATTCAGGAGGAGCAATGTGGTTTTCGTCCTGGTCGTGGAACACTAGACCAGCTCTACACCCTCAACAGGGTCCTGGAGGGTGCGTGGGAGTTTGCCCAACCAGTTTACATGTGCTTTGTGGACTTGGAAAAGGCATTCGACCGCGTCCCTCGGGGGGTTCTGTGGGGGGTACTCCGGGAGTATGGGGTACCAGGCCCATTGATATGGGCTGTTAGGTCCCTGTACGACCGGTGTCAGAGCTTGGTCCGCATTGCCGGCAGTAAGTCAGGCTCGTTTCCGGTGAGAGTTGGACTCCGCCAAGGTTGCCCTTTGTCACCGATTCTGTTCATAACTTTTATGGACAGAATTTCTAGGCGCAGCCAAGGTGTTGAGAGGATCCGTTTTGGTGGCCTTAGAATCTCTTCTCTGTTTTTTGCAGATGATGTGGTCCTATTGGCTTCATCAGTTCGTGATCTACAGCTTTCGCTGGAGCGGTTTGCAGCTGAATGTGATACGGCCGGGATGAGGATCAGTTCCTCCAAATCCGAGGCCATGGTCTTGAGCCGGAAAAGGGTAGCATGCCTTCTCCAGGTCGGGGAGGAGGTCCTGCCCCAAGTGGAGGAGTTTAAGTATCTCGGGTCTTGTTCACGAATGAGGGAAAACTGGAGCGTGAGATCGATAGGCGGATAGGTGCAGCGTCCGCAGTGAAGCGGGCGCTGTACCGGTCTGTCGTGGTGAAGAGAGAGCTGAGTCAAAAGGCAAAGCTCTCAATTTACCGATCGATCTACGTTCCCACCCTCATCTATGGTCATGAGCTTTGGGTTGTGACCGAAAGAACGAGATCTCGGATACAAGCGGCTGAAATGAGTTTTCTCCGCAGGGTGTCTGGACTCTCCCTTAGAGATAGGGTGAGAAGCTCAGTCATCCGGGAGGGACTCGGAGTAGAGCCGCTGCTTCTCCACATCGAGAGGAGCCAGTTGAGGTGGCTCGGGCATCTGGTTAGGATGCCTCCTGGACGCCTCCCTGGTGAGGTGTTCCGGGCATGTCCCACCGGGAGGAGACCCAGAGGAAGACCCAGGACACGCTGGAGGGACTATGTTTCTCGGCTGGCCTGGGAACGCCTTGGGATTCCCCCAGAGGAGCTGCTCCAAGTGGCTGGGGAGAGGAAAGTCTGGGCCTCCCTACTTAGGCTGCTACCCCCGCGACCCGACCCCGGATAAGCGGAAGAAAATGGATGGATGGATGGATTTTAACAACATTGGAAACTATTTCATACATTGCAACTAACTTTTCTGATTGTATTCATATTTTAGTTTAATTAAAAGGACAATTTTATAATTAGTAAGGCTTGTTTATATATCAAAGTTGTCCAGTCTGAACTAATATTAAGATTAATGTTTCAGTTTTGGGAGTCAGATTATAGAAAAGTCTTCATGATGAGTTGAAAATAATTTAAAGGAGAAATGTAATCAAATCTGAAAAAATCGATATAACAAGAATTTCATATAGTAAACAACACACATAAACATACTTAGTATGCTTTTTTCAAGTCAGTAGCTTAAAGAAATAGTTTTTTTACATTTTTCCTGCTACATGCCGAAGTGCAGTGATTTCTGTAGTAATTTTCTGGACGCACTTTTATGACACAATTAAGACCTCCTTTGCTATCTTACAATAACACTGAAGCTATAAACCCATCATTACTGTCCTCTTGTCTGTCATTTATTGTAACTGGATACTAGACTTCTTAACAAACAGACCACAGTCCGTGAAGATCCACAACTTCTCCTCCTCCACCATAACCCTCAGCACTGGCTCTCCCCAAGGATGTGTGCTGAGCCCCCTTCTGTTCACTCTGCTCACATATGATTGTACAGCCACACTTCCAGGCTGTCATATTGTTAAGTTTGCAGATGATACAGCTGTGGTGGGCTGCATCACAAACAATGATGAGTCCAGCTACAGACAGGAGGTGGAGCACCTGGAGAGCTGGTGCAAAGAGAATAACCTTCACATGAATGTGAAGAAGACAAAGGAGATGATTGTGGACTTCAGGAGGAACAAACACACCCACGCCCCACTGAAAATGGGTGGGTCTGCAGTGGAAGTGGTCTCCAGCTACAAATACTTGGGTGTACACTTGAATGATAACCTCAGCTGGAGCAACAACACCACCAGCCTGATCAAGAAAGGTCATCAGAGACTCTACTTCCTCAGACGGCTGAGACGTGCTGGTCTGAGCAGCCCAGTTCTCACCTCGTTCTACAGGTGTGCAGTGGAGAGCGTCCTGTGCTCCAGCATCAATGTGTGGCATGGAGGCTGCACAGTTGAAGAGAGGAAAGCTCTACAGAGAGTGGTGAAGGCTGCACAGAAGTCTGTTGGAGTCAGACTCCCCACCATCGCGGACGTTTACACCTCCAGGTGCAGGAAAAGAGCCACCTGCATCATGAAGGATCTCACTCACCCAGCACACTCGCTCTTTGCCCCACTCCCCTCAGGACGGAGGTTGAGGAGCATCAAATGTAGAACCACTAGACTGAGGAACAGCTTCTACCCTGAGGCTGTCAGACTCATGAATAAATAAATAACAAGAATAAACACTGCAAAATATCACATCATGTTGATGCTGATCTGTTTCTTGTTGCTGCGTTTCACCTGTGACCATCTGCTCATAATGACTCATGTTCGTGCTGCTGTTTATAACGATGTTTTTCTACTACATTAGGGCTTAGAGTATTACTAGCTGATGCTTCTCTTAGTTAATCCTAGAATGTTATTACTGTTTTTCTCTTGCATTTGTTGTTTCTCTTGTAGTTGTTGTTGGATGTAACTGGGACCCCGTGTACATAATTTCGTTTTCATCACATGTACTACATGCGGTGCAAATGACAATAAAGACTCTCTGACTCTGACTCTGACTCTGACTCTAAAATGGAAGCAGAAGACCTTTTTGAATCTGAAGGATATCACTTTAGTTTGTCAAAAACAGTTTGGTGATTTAGTGCATTAATGGGCATTTCTATCCTGGAAATACGAATAGCCTTCGCATGCTAACGTTAGCATGCTAGCGCCGTATGCTAACGTTAGCATGCTAGCGCCGTATGCTAACATGGGAGTGGGGGTGTTGAAAATGTCCTGAAACAGTTACCAATGTCTTGTTAAGCTCTGTATTCCACAGAACATAGTAGGATCTAAAATGATTTTTAAAGATGAAGGAGCAAGTTGAAACATGCAGGGTCTCCCTCCTTGCTAGCAGGCTCCATTGGGAGCTGCCTGGCTAACTAACTACGGTGGCCCTACACGGCCAAAATTCTACAGCGGCCGAATGCACAGGAGCGGTAAAAATACAATATAAAATTTTAAAAAAGTTTTAAAATCTATTTTGGGGCTTTTAGAATCGATTCTGAATCGCCAGGACTAAGAATCTTGATTCTTTAAAAAATAGATTTTTTTTTGCTGCATCCCTAATTGCTACACACTGAAACCTTTTTGTCCACTACTAGATTTTTTTTTTTATTAACACAAACAGAACTACAAAACACTACATAAACAAAAAATATATACAAACTCTTGTGAATGATAACATAACTACAGTCTATAAGCTAGGGGGCGGTTTACAAAATGATGAAAGTTGAAAAAATACTAGATACACACACTAATATTACTGTATGAGGGACGACCATTGCACTGCCTATGTCATATTCAGGGGACGGAGAGCAAGCAGAGGGAGGGGGGTCAAAAACACCAGATGAGAATTTTTTCACTTTGCAAAGTCTAAATTTGAGTTAGGATGACATTTTTGACTTGTGAAATTTTCTCAACAAGC
>JBBPBX010087831.1:0-14621 GCA_038048925.1 Garcialebias charrua
AACCCGTCTGAGCACGCCGCAATTTGCTGCTCCTTTTAGCATGAGACCACCCGAATCCGAAGCTAATGTTAGCTTGTTCCTCTTCCGGTGTTCGCCAGCTCCGCTCGTTGCACGCGGAGACCCAACAACCCCCACTGATTTAAGAGCCTGGTGTGTCCTTGTAATAAAAAACTACTTCACCCTCACTGAAACTGAACCTCATGATGATGGACGACGGAGAACTGTCACTGCTGGAACACCTACTTTCAAATGGAAAACTTTACTTGTTCTGTTACTTCTTATGTCTGGAATCGAACAAAATCCTGGACCCCAGCTGTTAAATGACATTTGTACACCACTTGAATTTAAAAACCGGTCTGGACTGGGCTTTATACACTTAAATGTCAGAAGTCTTATATCTAAACTAGATGCAGTAAAAATCTGGGTTCAGTCCACTGAAGCAGACATAATAGTCTTATCCGAAACATGGCTCAGCAAAGCTATCCCTGACAAACAAATTTCCATTCCTGGTTATATTGTTTTTAGATGTGATCGCCCCAGAAGAGGTGGTGGAGTGGCTATTTATATCAAGAACAAATTCACAGCAAACCTTCTGTCTTCGTGCTCAATTAGCAAACAACTTGAGCTACTGGCACTAACCCTAGACTTCCCTGACGGTCAATCAATCACTGTGGTGGGTTGTTACAGGCCCCCCTCAGCCGCCAGTGAAGCCCTCACTTCCCTGAGAAATTTTCTGGTGGGGCTAAACGCCAAGGAGCTACTACTAATTGGTGATCTAAACCTGGACTGGTTGACCTCTACTTCTGACAATCTCAAATCCATCTGTGATTCATTTAATTTAACTCAACTAATTCAAACGTCAACACGCCCAAATAACAAAACCCCTGAAAAATCCACCTTACTGGACCTTATCCTAACTAACATGCCTCACAAGTACGCAAATCCATGTGTGTTCGCTAATGACCTCAGTGATCATTGCACCATTGCAGCTGTAAGAAATGGGAAGTTACCAAAATTAAAACCCACCATCATCTTCAAAAGGGATTTAAAACATTTTTGTGAGCAGGCCTTTCTTCATGACTTAGCCACTTTCAACTGGAGTAGAATTTCATTGATAGATGATGTAGAACTTGCACTGGCTTACTTCTATGAGGGTTTTCAAAACATAATCAACACACATGCTCCATACCGTAAATACAGAATAAAGGGACGTAAAAATCCTTGGTTTTCCCCGGAGATAGGAAATCTGCTCAAAGAAAGAGATGCTGCCTGGGCTAAGGCCAGAAAATCAAAAAACGATCATGACTGGCTCAGTTTCCGGCAGCTTAGGAACAAATGCACAACCCTAATTAGAAATGCAAAATCAAATTACTACCTGGACGAATCCACCAAAAATCTAAATGATCCAAAAAGGTTTTGGCAAACAGTAAAATCAAATTCTGGTCAGACAACATCCACTGATTTACCCAGCTCCATCATGACCAGCACAGGTATTCTGTCAGACAAATTATCAATTCTGAACTGTTTTAATGAACACTTTATATCCTCTGGCTCCCTGTTTGAATCTACACATCCTGAAATGTTATCTGCTGACCAAACTGATGCAAATCCACCCCCAGCTCCACATGTGCTGGACAAACAGGTCACAAATCGCTTTGACTTCGAATCAGTATCTCCCGCTGAAGTTCTAAATGCTCTAAAAACTCTCGACACACGCAAAGCAGCAGGACCTGACAACATAGAACCACTTTTCCTAAAACTAGCTGCAGATTTCATTGCTGAACCTCTTTCCAATATTTTCAATCTCAGTCTCAACACAAATAAAATACCCAAAATCTGGAAATCAGCTTTTGTTCTCCCTCTGCTAAAAGGGGGTGAACCAACAAATGTCAACAACTACAGACCAATTTCAAAATTATGCATTCTTGCCAAACTGTTCGAAAGACTTGTCTGTGATCAGCTAACTGATTTCCTACAAGCAAACCATATTCTATCACAATTCCAGTCAGGATTCAGAAAACAACACAGCACCGTCACTACAGTTCTCAAAGTATTAAATGACATCATACATGCCCTGGACTGCAAACAATTCTGTGTTGCCCTATTTATAGACCTGTATAGATCTTTATAGATCTATACAGGTCTATTTATAGACCTGTCCAAGGCATTTGATACAGTTGATCACAGACTATTGACAAACATCCTGGAACACTCTGGTCTATCAAAACTTGCAGTCTCCTGGTTCACCAACTACCTAACTGACAGAACGCAGTCTGTTCATGTAGCCGGATCCTCCTCTACTTTCTTAGATGTTGTGAAAGGGGTGCCACAGGGTTCTGTCTTGGGTCCCATTCTTTTCTCCCTATACATCAACGATCTTTGCAGTGATCTGTCAAATGCCTCCCACCATTATTACGCAGATGACACCATCATCTATTGCTGTTCTTCCTCCCTCAGCCAAGCTTTCACCTCTCTTCAGGACGCTTTTAATATTATTCAGTCACGGCTGCAAAAACTTAGACTGGTCCTAAATGCCGACAAAAGCAAGTTCATGGTTCTTGCCAACAGAAAGCAGCAACCAGAGAACCCACCTCAAATTGGAACCCAAGAGGGAAAACAAATAGAAATGGTCTCCACCTACAAATATCTAGGTTTCAACATTGACACTGAACTGTCTTTTAAAACCCACATCTCCAAAATGGCCACTAAACTCAAACTGAAGCTAGGTTTCTTCTTCAGAAACAAATCCTGCTTCTCATGCAAAGCCAGGAGAACATTAGTAGCTGCAACATTCATGCCAATACTAGATTATGGTGACGTGCTGTACATGAGTGCTGCATCAAAATACCTACAGTCCTTAGACTCCATTTACCACGGTGCCCTTCGGTTCATTACTGACTCCAGTTATCGCACTCATCACTGTGAGCTTTACGTAAAATCTGGCTGGTCATCTCTCAGCACTCGCAGATACACTCACTGGATATCCTTCATCTACAAGACCCTCCTAAACCTAGTCCCGTCATACCTCACCTCCTTAATACAAACATCACACAGTCATTACTCCCTGCGCTCTAACGATTTAGTCCTCCTGTCAGTTCCTCCTGTCAGAACTGAACTAGGAAAAAGAGCATTCAGCTTCGCCGTCCCCTCAGCCTGGAACAACTTACAGAAAGATCTGAAACTATCAACATTCATCTCTCCTGGATCCTTTATGTCAACCGTAGTAGAAAATGTCATCAAGAAACTTGACCATTGCAGATGTTTCTAACCATTACTTATCCAATATACATGTCATTGTAATGTACTTTGTGGTACGTAAAAATAGATGACGAAGAGGATGACTTCACAACAATGACTGTACATTACAGTCATTGTTGATTTTTTTAACTTTATTTACCCAACCGAGGTCTGTCTGCTTGTTTTGTATATAATGTATATAGAAATCTGTCATATCCTGTTGTTTTTGAACTGTCATCTGTTTACTGTGATTGTAGTTTTCTTTATTTTCTTTTGATAAGTGCAAATGCCTATTGCCAATGTGACGTGTGCTGCTGACCACTTGACCAGGTCACCTTGTAAAAGAGATCTCGATCTCAACGGGCTCTACCTGGTTAAATAAAGGTGATTGATTGATTATCGCTGTTCCAGTCAAGACAACACAAAGTTCACCAAGTGTCTCCCGTAAATTAATCCGTAAGAAGGTCCTCGCTACTGTGAGGCTGCAGCGAGGCTGTACAGTTGAAGCTCCGCTCCATCGCGCCAGAAGAGGGTCCCGTTGCCGCCGGTCCCTACGCCGGGGGTCCGCTCGTTTAATTTTTGCCGGCTGCGCGTTGGGAGCGATCGCAAATACACTAAAAATTGAACTAAAACATAAAAATAACAATTATACTTTATTTATAAAGCCATTTAAAAAAACCACAGCTGCAACAAAGTGCTGTACACATGAAATTAAGAACATATAAACAAAAGATGAGATGAAATCATGAAAAACAACAGTCATGTGTTTAATACAGAAGTGGGTTGAGCCCAGAGCCATATATAGAGAGAGTTCCGACACTCTTTGATGTCGCCGA
This sequence comes from Garcialebias charrua, assembly GCA_038048925.1. Lineage (NCBI taxonomy): Eukaryota > Metazoa > Chordata > Actinopteri > Cyprinodontiformes > Rivulidae > Garcialebias > Garcialebias charrua. Next base: position 4,074 of record JBBPBX010087831.1, read on the forward strand.
TAGGCGGTCAATCGTTCCAAACAACGGCTATGGAAACCTTGTGGAGCTGCGCCCTCTGGCGGCGACGGAGCGCTACTGCAGGCAGAGTCAGACTGTTAAACAGAGCATGGAACAAATCGCCCCCTCCATGACCCACGTGACTTCCGCATTCCATTCTTACGGCACTCTATGGAAGTGTCGCAACTCTCACTTTATATGGCTCTGGTTGAGCCTAACCAGGGGTTGCTAGGTGAGGGGCTGGATTCAGGTTGGGGTGGGTTGTGGCTGCGGTTTATGACGTCACAAACCGCAGGAAGTGAGGAACGAACCGATTTTATCACAGACAAATAAATCTACTTAGAGTAAATAAACCACTGGGTGCATTTTTTTGGACTTAGGACTGTTTTTTTATGAAGTAAATACCCAAAGTTGAGTAAAAAAAACATTAAAAAGTGAATTTTGAATATGTGGTCCCCTTTAAAGCCCAACACCCACCATGTTTTCAAATTGCATCGCCATTAATATTTATTAGTTTATTTAAAAATAATACAGGAGCGTTTACTTATATTGTGGAGAAATAACACTAAATGTGTTATTTCATGATTTATAGCAGATTTTAGCATGCAGCTCCGGGAAAATCTGCCCCTCTCCATATATGGGCATTCACAAGGGCATTCACGTCACCAGAGTGACGCCTTGGAGTTACAGGCGAGCAGAGGAAAAGAAAAAGGAAGCATTTTTAAATATTCCCTAAAGCTGCCTGTTGATTAATCCTGCTGTCGCTCACTCATATTCTGAGCGAGCATCCACTTAGACATACTAGTTTAATTCGTTTGATCGCGACAAATTCATTCATTTCCGCATCGACTTTTTATTCTCTCCCCCGTGAGAAAGGCACCCAGCCTCGCAGCTGAGCTCTGCCCGCGCGCGTTCCCGACCCTCCCTATGGAGATAGGACGATACCTCCCCGCAACAAGGCTGACGAGAGCAAATACACTCGAGGGAGCAAATTACACCGGCACGAGGAACTTCAAAGGAACGAGGAACCAGCGGAACAAGGAGCCAGAGACCGCGCGCGGCTCGCTCCTCAGGGGCAGAATGAGAGCAGCAACGGTCGCAGCGGTGTTATAAAATAAATCCATCCATCCATCCATTTTCTTCCGCTTATCCGGGGTCGGGTCGCGGGGGTAGCAGCCTAAGTAGGGAGGCCCAGACTTCCCTCTCCCCAGCCACTTGGAGCAGCTCCTCTGGGGGAATCCCAAGGCGTTCCCAGGCCAGCCGAGAAACATAGTCCCTCCAGCGTATCCTGGGTCTTCCTCTGGGTCTCCTCCCGGTGGGACATGCCCGGAACACCTCACCAGGGAGGCGTCCAGGAGGCATCCTAACCAGATGCCCGAGCCACCTCAACTGGCTCCTCTCGATGTGGAGAAGCAGCGGCTCTACTCCGAGTCCCTCCCGGATGACTGAGCTTCTCACCCTATCTCTAAGGGAGAGTCCAGCCACCCTGCGGAGAAAACTCATTTCAGCCGCTTGTATCCGAGATCTTGTTCTTTCGGTCATAACCCAAAGCTCATGACCATAGATGAGGGTGGGAACGTAGATCGATCGGTAAATTGAGAGCTTTGCCTTTTGACTCAGCTCTCTCTTCACCACGACAGACCGGTACAGCGCCCGCTTCACTGCGGACGCTGCACCTATCCGCCTATCGATCTCACGCTCCAGTTTTCCCTCATTCGTGAACAAGATCCCGAGATACTTAAACTCCTCCACTTGGGTAAGGACCTCCTCCCCGACCCGGAGAGGGCACGCTACCCTTTTCCGGCTCAAGACCATGGCCTCGGATTTGGAGGAACTGATCCTCATCCCGGCCGCATCACATTCAGCTGCAAACCGCTCCAGCGAAAGCTGTAGATCACGAGCTGATGAAGCCAATAAATAAAATAAATAATAAATAAAATCAGAGCGCTGGTCCACACTCCACACACAAATGCACAAGGAAATATGCAGGAAATATGCAGTTTTAACGCACTCTCTCTCATAAACCTCCATGGAAACTCACTCCTACCTTCTGCCTTCTGGGTGGAGATCATGTAACAAGAGGCATGACCCTTCGGGACTTTTCGGCCAGGTTTCCGGATTCATTCGGGAGTGGGTTGTTTTTTTTTTTTTTTTTTTAACCCTCGCCTGGCCCAAATGCAAAAATGAAAATAAAATTCATAAAATACTACAGTAATTCTCCAATATGGTGAATTGTTACTGTCACGGTGGGTGTTGTCCTTTAATTAAGTCAGATGAGTGTAAGTTTTTTCTAAAACAGTGTGTACCTACCTCTCATGAATCTGAAAAGATGATAAAACATTAACCATTTGGGTTGATCTGAAATATCATAGAACATTTTGGCGTCACTTTGCAGGATTATCTTTATTTGTAAAGCACCTTCCTACAATGCCTTGCATTGACCAAGGTGCTTGGTCAATGGGTCAAGGTCAATGGGTCAATGGTCAAGGGTGTTTGATTAGATTTTGATGAAGTGAAAGGTATTATTAAAATAAATAAGTTGCTAATCTGAAAATATATCGATCAGTGGTGCTTGATGGTACAGACTGTCGCCCCGCGAGAGAGTGTTGTGTGTGCACAGTTTTCTGCCGGCTGCGCGTTGGGAGCGATCGCTATTACACAAAAAATTGAACTAAAACGTAAAAATAACAATTATAAAGTATTATTATGTCGATGTATATATCTAGTCTCACCCCGATTTCACCGAAACAAAAGGCTTTAAAAAAAGGGGGAAAAAAAGATGCCGTTGACAGGATGCGAACTCCGCTCTCCTGCGTGGCGTTCAAGTGTCGTAACCGCTCAACCAAACTGACAGTTGTGCAAAAGCAGTCCATCATATAAGAAACAAGTCCAAACCGCGAGAGTGTGTGTGCACAGTTTCAACGAGACAGAGTTCATTCAAACAAGGTAATAAAACATTATGGTTTTACTCAAGATGTGCTGCTGGCTGGAGCAGGGCTGAGCCCATAGCCCCCCCGGGGGCTAAATAAATGAATAAATAAATAAATGACCGCCAGGTCAGCTCCAAAACTGCTCGGCAACGGTGACGTTTTTTATACTGAAGTGGGTTGAGCCGCACCAGGGGTTGCTAGTTGAGGGGCTGGACTCAGGTTTGGTGTGGGTTGTGGCTACGGTTTGTGACGTCACAAACCGCAGGAAGTGCAATCGGAGTGTTTCTATCAAAGATAAATAAATATACTTAGAGTAAATAAACCACTGGGTGCATTTTTTTAGCACTAGGACTGTTTTTTTATGAAGTACATACCCAAAGTTCAGTAAAAAAAACATTAAAAAGTGAATATTGAACATGTGGTCCCCTTTAAACAAAGTCCACACATTTGCTGCTTCCAGTGAGTCCGTTCAGGAAAGTCCCATCTGACATTTGATTGACAGATCAGTCATAAGTAAACCACGTTAGAACGAGAAACGTGAAGTTTGAAAACATCTTCAGATTCTTTGTTGTTTTTGAGTGAACCAACACTTTGTCCTGGTTTAACAGTAAAAACACTAAAAGAGCGTGACGCTGGGAACTGTCCAAACGTCCAACACAACCACGTCAAGACGTGAGTGAACCAGGAGCATCCTACAAATACAAAAACTAAACGTCATTTTGAACCGATGCACGACTGGACTCATTTTATCACAAGTGAACTTGGTGCAGCGAGTGAAACAGGAAGTGACATCAAAGAACTTCCAGGTCTTTGTTAAAACATTTTAACGGACTCAACATGCTGCTCACATGCAGGGGCTTCCTTGGACATCACTTCCTGTTAATGACATCACTTCCTGTCACTGTGCAGCCACATATACAACTGAGAGGCTCCAACAGCTCAGAGGACGTGAGACACTGAACAGAACCTTGTTCTGGTGGAGGGCCCGGCTTCAAGTGGACCAAGGAATGAGAACAAGCAGCAAAACACGAAGACAAACTAAAAGCAGGTGAAAAACTACATGGCCCGAAAAGAACCAACACACAAAATAAAATCTAATAAATGTTTATTATTTTGACAAAGTACATTTAAAACTTTAACTTTTTTAACATTTAGCTCATCAAACATTCAGACCCAAAATGTCTCCAAGTGTTCATTTTGTTTTACACGTCCTGACAATTATTAAAACGTCAATCATTGATGAGAAACATTGAAATTATACAACCGCCGCGCCGACGGTGAAACTGAAGCTGCGTTCAAAACTAAAATAAATACAAGTGTTTGGTTTAAGATCGTTGGAACTGCTGTCCCCAAACCCTTTAAACATGTTCACGTTCCACAACGTTCTGACTCTGGAACGTTCTGACTCCAGAAACTTAAAAATGTTCAGAACATTCAGACTCTAGAACGTTCAAAATGTTCTGACTCCAGAACGTTGACTCTAGAACGTTCAGACTCCAGAATGTTTTGACTCTGGTACGTTCAAAATGTTCTGACTCTAGAACGTTCAAAACGTTCTGACACTGGAACGTTCAAAACGTTCTGGAACGTTCAAAACGTTCTGACACTGGAACATTCAAAACGTTCTGGAACGTTCAAAACGTTCTGACTCCAGAACGTTCTGACTCTAGAACGTTCTGACCCCAGAATGTTTTGAATCTGGTACATTCAAAATGTTCTGACTCTAGAACGTTCAAAACGTTCTGACACTGGAACATTCAAAACGTTCTGACACTGGAACATTCAAAACGTTCTGGAACGTTCAAAACGTTCTGACTCCAGAACGTTCTGACTCTAGAACGTTCAAAACGTTCTGACACTGGAACATTCAAAACGTTCTGGAACGTTCAAAACATTCTGACTCCAGAACGTTCTGACTCTAGAACGTTCAAAACGTTCTGACTCCAGAACGTTGACACTAGAACGTTCAAAACGTTCAGACTCTGGAACGTTCAAAACGTTCCGACTCCAGAACGTTCTGACTCTAGAACGTTCAAAACGTTCTGACACTGGAACGTTCAAAACATTCTGACTCCAGAACGTTCTGACTCTAGAACGTTCAAAACGTTCTGACTCCAGAACGTTGACACTAGAACGTTCAAAACGTTCAGACTCTGGAACGTTCAAAACGTTCCGACTCCAGAACGTTCTGACTCTAGAACGTTCAAAACGTTCAGACTCTGGAACGTTCAAAACGTTCAGACTCTGGAACGTTCAAAACGTTCAGACTCTGGAACGTTCAAAACGTTCAGACTCTGGAACGTTCAAAACGTTCCGACTCAGAACGTTCAAAACGTTCAGACTCTGGAACGTTCAAAACGTTCCGACTCCAGAACGTTCTGACTCTAGAACGTTCAAAACGTTCAGACTCTGGAACGTTCAAAACGTTCAGACTCTGGAACGTTCAAAACGTTCAGACTCTGGAACGTTCAAAACGTTCAGACTCCAGAACGTTCAAAACGTTCTGACACTAGAACGTTCAAAACATTCAGACTCTGGAACGTTCAAAACGTTCAGACTCTGGAACGTTCAAAACGTTCAGACTCTGGAACGTTCAAAACGTTCCGACTCCAGAACGTTCAAAACGTTCCGACTCCAGAACGTTCTGACTCTAGAACGTTCAAAACGTTCTGACTCAAGAACGTTCTGACTCTAGAACGTTCAAAACGTTCAGACTCTGGAACGTTCAAAACGTTCTGACTCTAGAACGTTCAAAACGTTCTGACTCCAGAACGTTCTGACTCTAGAACGTTCAAAACGTTCAGACTCCAGAACGTTCTGACTCTAGAACGTTCAAAACGTTCAGACTCTGGAACGTTCAAAACGTTCTGACCCCAGAATGTTCTGACTCTAGAACGTTCAAAACGTTCAGACTCTGGAACGTTCAAAACGTTCAGACTCTGGAACGTTCAAAACGTTCTGACCCCAGAATGTTTTGACTCTGGTACGTTCAAAATGTTCTGACTCTAGAACGTTCAAAACATTCTGACTCTAGAACTTTCAAAACATTCTGACCCCGGAACTTTCTGAACGTTCGGACTGGTAGTTCAAAAATTTCCGACTCTGGAACCTTCTGACTCTAGAACATTCTGACTGGTACTTTCAAAACATTTAGAACGTTCTGACTCCAAAACGTTCTGACTGGTACGTTTAAAATGTTCCCACTCTGGAACTTTCTGACTCTGTAACGTTCTGAACATTCAGGCTGGTATGTTCAAAACGTACTGACTCCAGAATGTTCTGACTGGTACTTCAAAACATTCTAACTCTGGAACGTTCTGAACGTTCAGACTGGTACGTTCAAAACATTTAGAATGTTCTGACTCCAGAACGTTCTGACTGGTACGTTTAAAATGTTCCCACTCTGGAACTTTCTGACTCTGTAACGTTCTGAACATTCAGGCTGGTACGTTCAAAACGTACTGACTCCAGAATGTTCTGACTGGTACGTTCAAAACATTTAGAACGTTCTGACTCCAGAACGTTCTGACTGGTACGTTTAAAATGTTCCCACTCTGGAACTTTCTGACTCTGGAACGTTCTGAACGTTCAGACAGGTACGTTCAAAACGTTCTGACTCCAGAACGTTCAGACTGGTACGTTCAAAACATTCTGACTTTGGAACGTTCTGAACATTCAGACTGGTACGTTCAAAACATTCTGACTCTGGAACGTTCTGAACATTCAGACTGGTACGTTCAAAACATTCTGACTCTGGAACGTTCAGACTGGTACGTTCAAAACATTCTGACTCTGGAACGTTCTGAACATTCAGACTGGTACGTTCAAAACATTCTGACTCTGGAACGTTCTGAACGTTCAGACTGGTACGTTCAAAACATTCTGACTCTGGAACGTTCTGAACATTCAGACTGGTACGTTCAAAACATTCTGACTCTGGAACGTTCTGAACATTCAGACTGGTATGTTCAAAACGTTCTGACTCCAGAACGTTCAGACTGGTACGTTCAAAACATTCTGACTCTGGAACGTTCTGAACATTCAGACTGGTACGTTCAAAACATTCTGACTCTGGAACGTTCTGAACGTTCAGACTGGTGTGTTCAAAACGTTCCGACTCTGGAACACTTTGATTCTGGAACATTCTGACTGGTACGTTCAAAACGTTCCGTCTCCAGAATGTTCAGACTGGTACGTTCAAAACATTCTGACTCTGGAACGTTCTGAACATTCAGACTGGTACGTTCAAAACATTCTGACTCTGGAACGTTCTGAACGTTCAGACTGGTACGTTCAAAACATTTAGAACGTTCTGACTGGTACGTTTAAAATGTTCCCACTCTGGAACGTTCTGACTCTGGAACGTTCTGAACGTTCAGACAGGTATGTTCAAAACATTCTGACTCTGGAACGTTCTGAACATTCAGACTGGTATGTTCAAAACGTTCTGACTCCAGAACGTTCAGACTGGTACGTTCAAAACGTTCCGACTCTGGAACATTTTGACTCCAGAACATTCTGACTGGTACGTTCAAAATGTTTAGACTCTGGAACATTTAGACTCCAGAACATTCTGACTGGTATGTTCAAAACGTTCTGTCTCCAGAACGTTCTGACTGGTACGTTCAAAACATTCTGATGCTGGAACGTTCTGAACATTCAGACTGGTACGTTCAAAATGTTCCGACTCTGGAACATTTTGACTCTGGAACGTTCTGACTGGTACGTTCAAAACGTTCCGACTCTGGAACATTTTGACTCTGGAACGTTCTGACTGGTACGTTCAAAACGTTCCGACTCTGGAACATTTTGACTCCAGAACGTTCTGACTGGTACGTTCAAAACTTTCCGACTCTGGAACATTTTGACTCTGGAACGTTCTGACTGGTACGTTCAAAACATTCTGACTCTGGAACGTTCTGACTGGTACGTTCAAAACATTCTGACTCTGGAACGTTCTGACTGGTACGTTCAAAACGTTCAGACTCTGGAACATTTTGACTCTGGAACGTTCTGACTGGTACGTTCAAAACGTTCAGACTCTGGAACATTTTGACTCCGGAACGTTCTGACTGGTACGTTCAAAACGTTCCGACTCTGGAACATTTTGACTCTGGAACGTTCTGACTGGTACGTTCAAAACGTTCCGACTCTGGAACATTTTGACTCTGGAACGTTCTGACTGGTACGTTCAAAACATTCTGACTCTGGAACGTTCTGACTGGTACGTTCAAAACGTTCAGACTCTGGAACATTTTGACTCCAGAATGTTCTGACTGGTACGTTCAAAACGTTCCGTCTTCAGAATGTTCTGACTGGTACGTTCAAAACGTTCTGTCTTCAGAACGTTCTGACTGGTACGTTCAAAACGTTCTGTCTTCAGAATGTTCAGACTGGTACGTTCAAAATGTTCTGTCTTCAGAATGTTCTGACTGGTACGTTCAAAACGTTCTGTCTTCAGAATGTTCTGACTGGTACGTTCAAAACGTTCCGTCTCCAGAACATTCTGACTGGTACGTTCAAAACGTTCTGTCTCCAGAACATTCTGACTGGTACGTTCAAAACGTTCTGTCTTCAGAACGTTCTGACTGGTACGTTCAAAACGTTCTGTCTCCAGAACATTCTGACTGGTACGTTCAAAATGTTCTGTCTTCAGAATGTTCAGACTGGTACGTTCAAAACTTTCTGTCTTCAGAACGTTCTGACTGGTACGTTCAAAACTTTCTGTCTTCAGAACGTTCTGACTGGTACGTTCAAAACGTTCTGTCTTCAGAATGTTCAGACTGGTACGTTCAAAACGTTCTGTCTTCAGAATGTTCAGACTGGTACGTTCAAAACGTTCCATCTCCAGAACATTCTGACTGGTACGTTCAAAACGTTCCGTCTCCAGAACATTCTGACTGGTACGTTCAAAACGTTCTGTCTCCAGAACATTCTGACTGGTACGTTCAAAACGTTCTGTCTCCAGAACATTCTGACTGGTACGTTCAAAACGTTCCGTCTCCAGAACATTCTGACTGGTACGTTCAAAACGTTCCATCTCCAGAACATTCTGACTGGTACGTTCAAAACGTTCCATCTCCAGAACATTCTGACTGGTACGTTCAAAACGTTCAGACTCTGGAACGTTCTCCAGTTCGGTGCCAGTTTCAAGCAGAAGGAGTAAATTTAAGGCACGGTTGGATGATCTTCTGCGATCTGCAGCTGTGAAAACATCTGCTCCACTTCCAGTGAATCCAAACTCACTGCATTCAACTTTGTAGAGTTTGGTCAGAGTGAGGAGCTCAGAACCAGGACTGGACAGACAAAGAACCCGTTCTGGGTGCAGAATGGATCTGGACCAGTTTGTCATGAGCTTCAGGATCCTGCTGAAGTCAGGATCTGAAGAACATCTTGCTCTGAATCCAGGAGATCGAACATCAGAGAACTGAAGAATCCTTCCACCCTGCAGACGTAACAGAACCAGGAGGATCTGTATCAGACAGAGGAACGACCCGGTTCCTGTGACGGCCCGCCACCCAAGAGAAGACCGGGCTATAAACGCTTTAAATACTCCAAACTTTTATTTCCCACACGTGAAATATACATTTTATACTTTGAAAACAAAAACAGCCTCTGTGTTCAAGAGAAACCTTCCGAGGATAGAACCAAAAGTTCTGAAGGTTTGGGTCCAGTGGTCTCAGGAGGAGCTGGAAGAGCTGGTTGACTCGAGCAGCTGCGGGTACGGCGTGGAGTCCAAAAGGTTCTGATCGAGGCCGGAAGCCTTCAAGGGTGAGCTGCAGCCCTGGGCCTGTGGGAAGCGCTGGTGGTACCGGTCCAGGCGCAGGTATTTGACCGTCACCAGCTTACCTGTCAACCAAAAACCAGAAGTTTCAACATGAGCTGAAAAACACAGACAACATGTCAGCTGTGAAGGAGGTGGTTCCCTTCAGGTCCAAACAGAACCCACAGCTGAAGTAGTTTCATCAGAACCAGGAGCAGCTGCTGAGTCAGCACCAACAGGTTCTTTTGTTTACAACCTTTATTTATACAGGTTAGTCTCATTGAGCCTCGAGGACTCAAAGAGAGACCTGGTTCGAACCAAGAGTGAAGACAACAGAGACGACCATAAAGAAGTAAACTGAGAAGAACAAGAGAAAATAAAATGTTATTAAAAATGAAATAAAGGTAGACGTATAAAATCAAAGACAGGAACAAATCTGCATTGGTTTTTGCCAGGATTCCAACAGATTCTGAAAACCATTTAGAGAAGTCAAGGTCGAGAGCTTCAGATCTTTTTGTAAGATATTCCATGAAGCAGGAGCGGAGTAGGAGAAGGCCCTTTTTCCAAGTTCAGTCCTCACTGACGGAACACTGCAGGTAATCATGTCCTGAGAGCGCACACTGTAGCTGCACTCACGCAAAGACATGTAGGAGGAGATGTATGAGGGCAGCAGACCAAGAAGTGATTTAAAGATGAAAATGTACCAGTGGAAGAGTCTGCGTGAGGTTAATGATGTCCAATTAACCAGTGAATACAGGGTGCAGTGGTGGGTACGATAATCACAACCAGTTATGAATCTTAGTGCACCATGATAGACCACATCCAACATCCGCAGGGTGCTTGTAGGAGCATTCATGT
>JBBPBX010087833.1:0-14621 GCA_038048925.1 Garcialebias charrua
CACTGAAACACCAAACACCCCTAAAACACCAAACACCCAATGAACATAAGCATAAAATGAAATAATAAAAGTGTAATACTGTCCTGAGTTTTTGCATAGTAGTATAAAAAGTATAAAACGTATATCTATAAAATAAACTGAAGTTTCTAGCGTTGACATTTGCAAAGAGTCATCAACATCTCCAAAAGTTTGGTCTGTGTTGTAAAAAGCTGCACTTTGAACCTGCAGAAGGAATGTTGTTGTTGGAATATGGGGAGGTGTTTTGTTTTGGCTACTGGGGGGATGTTTTGAGCACACAAAAGACTTCAGCCCCAGGGGGTCACACAAACCTAATGGAATGCAAATTCCTCAATCTGTCATTTTACAGTCTCCCATGGGAGCTATATGTAAAATATGTACAAGTACATGTGTTTGGTATTCCTAGTGTTAATTCGAGGAAAACATCCGCGTTGACACGGACAGATTTTGTGTTTTTTTTCATTCATTCATTCAACCTTTATTTATACAGGCTAGCCTCGTTGAGTCACGGGGACTCATTTACAAGAGGGACCTGTCTCACTCACACCAAACAACCATCCACTCTCACACTCACACCTAGGGTCAATTTAGAGTCACCAATCAGCCTAACAAGCATGTTTTTTGGTCTGTGGGAGGAAACCGGAGTACCCGGAGGAAACCCACGCATGCACGGGGAGAACATGCAAACTCCACCCAGAAAGGCCCCGGACCGGGATTTGAACCAGCAACCTTCTCGCTGAGAGGCAGCAGCTCTACCAGTTGTGCCACCGTGCTGCCCACCGTGTATAATACGCTTTGGCCAATATTTGGAAATAAATCAGAAAAATTGGTAGATAATACGCTTCGGTGTATAATACGCGCTGCCGTCAGACCCGGCTGCAGAAACAATTCAAAGGGGGGGCATTCTATTTTTTCAAGGGGGCATATTTTTTTCAACATTTTATTTGCTTCAAGTTGAACAACGGCTCTGTGACCACTCCTAATACAGTGCTGTGAAGAAACAATCTCAATAAAATCACAATCTAAAAAAAAAAAGAAAAAAAAAAAGAGCAAGACAACCCAACCTGTAGTGCTGTGTGCATTCAATAGCCTATATGCCACGGACTTCCGTTCCAGCACCTCCGCAGTCATTACACAGACGGCGCACTTCCGGTTAGCAGGAAATACACGAACATAAATGACTAAATACAATTAATAAAACATCAGCATACACACCAATAACAACTCTATACACATATAAAACCATATAAAATCATGGCGACGTTCCCCCTACGGATAGCCGCGATAAATGTTTGTCGAAACCCCCCCGCGGAACAGCTGTTCCCACCGGTGGGCGGACACAACGGTACTCGCGTGTAGTGCCGGTAGCGCGCGGCCGCTTCCCGTTTCGGCTCGTTGTCATGGTAGGCTACTAGGAGCTAACGCTAGCAACAACGGAGGTGGATGGGAACCGGAAGTGGCAGGTAGGTGTTGCATTTTGCCGGAAGTAAATAATAATTTTGATCTGGAGGCCGCATACAGCTTAATCTGATCTCAAGGGGGCCAGACCAGAATACTCATTCCAAAAGTCAATTTTTTTTCTTTGTATTAGTGCAAAGAATAAATAAATTATAAAAATATTAACATTAAATTAATTGTCCTTTTACACTTTTACTCAGTTTAACATTTAAGTGCATTACATATTAAAAAACTGATCAGTGATTGCACGTTTTAAAACATTTATTCATCAAACTGTTTTGTTAAATACCGTAAACACCGGTGTATAATACGCTCCGGTGTATTCATTCAACCTTTATTTATACAGGCTAGCCTCGTTGAGTCACGGGGACTCATTTACAAGAGGGACCTGTCTCACTCACACCAAACAACCATCCACTCTCTCACTCACACCTAGGGTCAATTTAGAGTCACCAATCAGCCTAACAAGCATGTTTTTTGGTCTGTGGGAGGAAACCGGAGTACCTGGAGGAAACCCACGCATGCACGGGGAGAACATGCAAACTCCACCCAGAAAGGCCCCGGATATAATTATTAATAATATATAATATATATAATAATTAAATAATAAATAAATATCACATTTTTGTCATTTGTGTATGTTTCCCATACTTGACAGACAAAATTGGCCTCTGCATTTAACCCAACCACCACCGGGTGGTGCAGTGGGCAGCCGTGGTCAGCGCCCGGGGAGCTTATTAAAAGTCAAACATAAAAATATACTCTCCACGTGAGTTTTCCTCATTCATCCTGGCCGCTGTTTACATCCCACCGAGCGCTGATGTGCGTGAGGCTGAGAGAGCTCTTGCAGATCAGATAACGAGCGTATAGCAGTCTTTCCCTGACTCCCTAGTTATAGTCCTTGGGGATTTTAACAAAGGAAATATGAGAAATGAACTGCCAAAGTACAAACAGTTTGTCACATGCCCAACCAGAGAGGGGAGCACACTGGATCACTGTTACACCACAGTGAGGGTAGCTTATCGTGCAGTCCCGCGCGCAGCCCTGGGATTCTCTGATCACGTGATGGTACATCTGATTCCCGCATATAAACAAAGACTGAAACTTTCAAAACCTGCAGTGAGAACATCCAAGAAGTGGAGCAGTGAAGTGGAGGAGGAGCTGCGTGCATGTTTTGAAACCACGGATTGGGATATGCTCAAGGACTCCACAGAGAGTTTAGATGAGTACACGGACACTGTGACGTCATATATACATTTCTGTGAGGATAGCATCATTCCATCACGAACCAGAGTCATTTTCAATAATGATAAACCCTGGTTCACACCCAAACTCAGACGGCTCCGTCAGCAGAAGGAGGCTGCTTTCAGGGAGGGAGATAAAGAGGGCTACAGACATGCAAAGTATGGATTTAGCAGGGAGGTGTCAAAGGCTAAATCCAGGTACAACAAACGCCTGGAAGAGCAATTCTCTGCAAATGACTCTGCCACAGTTTGGAGGGGCTTGAAAGAGATCACAAATTATAAGCCCAGATCGCCTCACTCCACAGATGACATCAAACTGGCTAATGACCTCAACAACTTCTATTCACGCTTCGAAACAAAGGACTCACATTCCTCTACCCCCCACACCACTCAGTAGCTGTGTTTCCATCCATTTTAATTGCGAAATTTGAGCTACCTCGCAAATATGTAAATACAAATTAATGCAGATCAGAAGTGTTTCCATCTACTGGCTTGAAGCGCTTCTTCCAAGCCGCACACAGCGTCATTACGTCAGACGTCAGCGTCATTACGTCAGACGTCAGCGTCATTACGTCAGACGTCAGCGTCATTACGTCAGACGTCAGCACTGCGCATGTCTACAGTAAACAGGAAGTAGCAGTTGAAAACAGAACCCGGCCACACATCTCATCAAAATGGAGAGAATATTTCAGGTACGTGTTGCTATCGGGCGAGTTGTATTTATTCTGTCATGCCAACTAGTTTTAGCGATGTTACATGTTGTCCGGAGCGGAAACAGCTGATCAGTCACGTGACGTGAATGTTCGCTACGGCAGCACGAGTCGGCAAATGTGTTTCCATCTGTCGTTTTGCGCAACTGCTCATTTTCGCAGATCCCAAAAACCACCTCAAGCGAGCGTATAAACTTTTTAGCGTAATTCCGGAAGTAACCTCGCAATTTGCCGTTTCCATTAAGCTTTTCTGCTGCGCTATTTCAAATTGCGCAGCTAGAAACCTTGATGGAAACACGGCTAATGTTTAACCACCTTGGAGATCCCCCCACCCCCTGCTTTCACAGCTACAGAGGGGGAGGTGAACAGGCTTTTCAAAGGGTTGAACACACACAAATCTGCAGGCCCAGATCAGGTGACTCCTTCCACCCTGAGGAAGTGTGCTAATGAGTTAGCACCTGTATTTACAGAAATCTTCAACTCTTCCCTGGAGTCATGTCATGTACCAGCCTGTTTCAAGTCCTCCATCATCGTCCCTGTCCCCAAGAAGCCACGCATCACAGGACTGAACGACTACAGACCTGTGGCTCTCACATCTGTAGTCATGAAAACCTTTGAACGTCTGGTTTTATCCCACCTCAAGTCTATCAGCAATCCCCTCCTTGACCCTCTGCAGTTCGCCTACAGAGCTAACAGGTCTGTAGATGACGCCATAAACCTGGCCCTCCACTCCATCCTGCAGCATCTGGACTCCCCAGGAACCTATGCTAGGATCCTGTTTGTGGACTTCAGCTCTGCATTCAACACCATCCTTCCTGCTTTGCTCCAAGACAAGCTCTCTCTGCTCGGTGTACCTGACGCCACCTGCAGGTGGATCACTGACTTCCTGACAGACCGGAGTCAGCGCGTGCGGCTGGGGAAAGCTGTCTCGGACACTCAGACCATAAGCACAGGTTCACCACAAGGATGTGTTCTTTCCCCTCTGCTCTTCTCCCTGTACACCAACTGCTGCACCTCCAACCATGACTCCGTAAAACTTATTAAGTTTGCGGACGACACCACCCTCATCGGGCTCATCTCGGATGATGATGAGTCTGCGTACAGGAGAGAGGTGGGTCGGCTGGTGACCTGGTGCAGCAACAACAACCTGGAGCTCAACGCCCAGAAGACAGTGGAGATGATTGTGGACTTCAGGAAAGACAGAGCCCCTCTGCCCCCCATCACCTTTAACAACACCCCCATCATCATTGGGGACTGCTACCGGTTCCTCGGCACCACCATCACCCAGGACCTCAAGTGGGAGCCAACCATCAGCTCCCTCATCAAAAAGGCTCAGCAGAGGATGTACTTCCTGCGACAGCTGAGGAAGGCCAAGCTGCCGGCCAAGCTGATGGTGCAGTTCTACACGGCCATCATCGAGTCCATCCTCAGCGCGTCCATCACAGTGTGGTACGCCGGGGCCACTGTCAGGGACAGACACAGACTGCAGCGCATTGTGCGCTCTGCTGAGAAGGTAATCGGCTGTAGTCTCCCATCTCTCCATGACCTGTACGTCTCCAGGACTGTGAGGCGAGCAGGTCGGATCACAGCTGACCCTTCTCACCCTGCATACGGTCTGTTCCAACAACTCCCAAGGAGGCTTCGGTCAATTGGGACCAGAACCTCCCGCCATAAAAACAGTTTCTTCCCCTCTGCTGTCAGACTTTTGAACACTCATAACCATGTTACCTCATAACTTGCCTTGGTCGCTGTATTTTGTATTTTGATTGGGAATCACTGTATCACTGTATTTTGATTGCACCACTCTAATTGTGCTGTTTCTTAGTAGGTTTTGTTTACTGAACATTGTATTGATTGTATTGATGTTTTATGGTTTATGTTTTTTATGTTTTATGTTTCTATATTTTATGCACCGTTATGCCGAAGCAAATTCCTAGTCTGTGAATCCTGTTCATTGACAATGGCGATAATAAACTGAATCTGAATCTGAAACATATACAGTAGTGATAAATATAAGCACTAGTGTCAGGCTGAACACTGTGACTGAAGTGAACATTCATGCTAGCTGAGCTGACGATAAAACAATTCCATCACATAACACAGCTGAGTGTAGGTTGCATTAGAACAGTCATCAAGTGATCTGGACAACTTCACACTCCACAAAACCTGTTGCAGCACTAACTCTCAGCATCACACCACAGTTATGCAAGATTAATGTTATGCAGACCGTATATCAAATAAACAAAATACTGTACATTTATTATCTGCACAGCCATAAGTTTATATTGGACTACTCATTTCACAGAAAGCACAGTGGTTCTTACCTTTAGAAGTTCTTTCTGGTCGTTTTATTTGCAAAGTCACAAACCAAGTCCTCAAAGTCCAGCACCCTCACCAGCTCAGACTCTTGGTACTTGAAGCATTACCTTGTTGTTAGATCTTCTACTGTAGAAGTTTCTTCAGTAAAGTTAGCTGCCATTGTTAGCTCAGGTTGAACCTCATTTGTAGAAGGCAACGCTTCCAAGCTAACGTTGCTGGTTAGCTCAAAATCTTCCTTCTCATTTCTAGCTTTTAAAAAAGTCAGTTGACTTCAGTGCTTACGTTTCCAACTGAAATGGATGGTGCCGCTTCCTGTCTGCTCATTTATTCCACTGTCAGTGTCATTCGTTGTCCTCTTGTTTTTTGGAAAAAAGTCAGAATATCCATGATACACGGACAATGGTGAGCGTGGCTGTTTCTGTTTGAAAACAGCTAGTTTGCGCATTAAGTCAGTGACCCGCCCCCCTCGAACTGTAGTTGGCTAGAATGTTGCCTTGGCTTCATTGATTGGTTGAATTGTATGACTGACAAACAGAGATAGGAAAAATAGAAAGATGTACACTCAGAGATTAAAAACAATCAAACAAAAAACTTCCCGTCCAGTCAGAGGGGGCACAGCTGACTCTGTGGGGGGGCAATGTCCCTCAATGCCCACCCATGCAGCCGGGCCTGGCTGCCGTGACAGTCTTTTTTATGGCCACTAGATGGCGCCAGGATACGCCTCCAGGTACAGTCTGCAGGTAGACAGACTACAGGGTGCATTAGCGCCCATAGCGGCCGAAACTGGTACTGCACCATTTTTAAGCCAAAATGAAAAAGCGAATCAGAGCCAAAAATGGGTCTAAAAATATGGGAAAAAATCTGTAGATAATACGCTTCGGTGTATAATACGCAGGACATTCAAATGAGCAATAAAAGTGCGTATTATACACCGGTGTTTACGGTACCCTGATGCATGCTCAATAATCCAGGTAGAAAAATCTAAAAAAAGCTAAGTCTGGGCCTCTGGACATAAAAAAAAAAACAGTTTTGTTAAAACACTTTCCTGCATGTTAAAAATGCATCAAAATTTAGAAATGAATGAATTTTAAATCCATTTTCCACATCTAGGAAGCAACTGTGAACCCATAAATTGAGCTTTGAGCGTAGCTGTTTTATTAATGTTTGTTAGTGAAAACTTGCTCACAGGTAGGTAGTCCCAAACATGGACATTTTTGCAGCCAGTGCTGTCAGTTTAGGATAGTAGTAAGAGATACTTGTAAAATGTTTCCAAGCCCACAGAGGCAAATTTGTCCTTCAATTCTACATCACATTGCAAATAAATGATTTCAACATGTCAACAGCACATCAGAAGCTCTGATGGTGAGAGAAAAACTGCTAATTCTGTCTCGAGTTTGCCTTTGTGGCGGTGCTGACACGACTGTGGCTTCGTGCACTCGGCCCATCTTGTGTATGTAATTTCAATCATGTGCCCTGTCAATAAAGATATATTCTATTCTTCTAAAGACCTGAAATCGTTTCTCAAACTCCCTCACAACCCTGAAATCTTGTTTTTGTGCTGTTTCACATCAGGAGGAACACTTGCTGCACACACGAAGACAGGGGAAAAAGAGCAGAGCCTCCACTTGCTATCTGCTGCGTCTCCATACTAAAACTCAGCGCCCCTGGGTCCTAGAGGCAGCCGGTTTTGAGTAGGACAACATAGGAACTGACTAAAACACAGCGCCTCTATAGCGGACAACATAGGAACTGCATATTTTTAAGAAAAGAGCGTTTATTCTTTTTTTTAATAATTCAGATTCATCCGCGGGCCGACTAAAACCCCCTGGGCCGTGTCTTTGACACCCTTGGTCTATAGATATGGGTAATCTACCAGCCCTTTTGCCTGAGAACAATGACAGCCAGAAAGAAAAATAAATTGGGACAATCTGAATGAGCAGGAGTTGAATCTATACTGCACCCAGTCTGAAACCTTGTTGAATAATATTGTTTTGCCAAAAAGTGCAGTGAGATGTTCGGACATGAACTGCAAAAATACGCAACATGGCACAGAGTTGTGCTCACTATATGAGGAAGTGTTAAAATCACTTCTTATCTCAAGTAGATCTTTGCACAAAATTAAAAAGCATCAAGCCAAGCCAGGGTGGAATGAATATGCAAAAGAACTTCATGCTGAAGCCAGAAGGGCTTTTAAACTGTGGGCTGAATCAGGCAAACCTACACATGGTCCAGTATTTGATTTTAAGAAGAGGACAAATGCTAATTTTAAATATGTTTTACGATTTATTAAGAGGAATGAAAACGCACTTAAATCTGAGTCACTTGCAATGAAATTACAACATAACTGTCCTACAGAATTCTGGAAAGAAATTAAAAGAGTCAATAATGTAAAAACCTCCTTGCCAACAAACATTGATGGTGCAAATGGACCAGATGAAATTATGCAATTATGGAAGGAACACTATCATGAACTGTTTAACCGTAATAAAAGTAATCCCTTTGTGTTGAACGACATAGACAAACATGAAGATGTTATTATTTCTGCACAAGAAGTTGTGGATATTGTTATGAAGCTGAAAAATAATAAGGCATGTGGCGCAATGGCACAATAAATTTCATATAAAACGCTCTTACGTTTTTGATACAGGTCATAAAACTGACAAGTATTCACGACAGAGTCAGAGCCAGAAGGATTATTTGTTAATTAACTTTAGTATGTAAATGTAAAGAACAGCATCTATTACCTCGGTGACAAAATTAAGAGGTTCTTATGTCTTATGTTTCATTGGAAATATGAATGATGTTTTTCAGAACGTATGTTAGAATAAACATATAAAATAAAACAGATAATTTAAAAGGGACTCATTTTTTTAAACTATAAATTAATGTTGAATAATTATTAGATACATTAATTAACGTATTGCCATTTCAGTTTTCTGTAGACGACTTAAAATCTGCTTGCTGCTGCAAACTCTGAGTCCTGCTCACTTCCTGAACGTAAAAGCTCAAATAAATACAGTGGCAGCAGACCTAAATTACAACCTGCTGTTTGCTTCCCAAACTGAAGACAAATTGCTAAAATCTCAACTGAAATTGCTAAATTCGTCGGATCCTATATTCTCCGCCATTGTTATTCAATGTGCGTTCGAGCTGACTCTCGTCCCGACGTCACAGACGACGTATGCAGAAATACCAGGATTTCCTGAGGCGACACACGGCGCCAAATTATATTTCTCATTTTGCTATTAAAAACGAACATAGTTGAAAAATACAACATATATATTTTGTGCGATTTTATGCAAATTTCCAACATCATGTCAGTGGACCTTTAACCGTTAGGAAGCGTCTGTGCTGACAGGAAGTGTTTTGGCTCTGTTCTTTCTCAGATGAAGGTGATGATGATGATGACCCTGAGTACAATTTCCTGGACGATCTGGATGAACCAGACCTGGAAGACTACAGAACGGACCGGGCCGTCCAGATCACCAGTAGGTGTCAGTGGCTGTTTGTGGGCTGCTTGTTGTTTGTTGTGCACTCAATCTGAACTCAAGATGTTTTTGGTTTTTAGAAAAGGAAGTCAATGAGCTTCTTGAGGAACTTTTTGAAACTGTGAGTTTCATTTCTTTGATTGTATTAAAACTTCATCAATGTGAGATTACAACCTTAATATTTTTACACTAAACATCAATAACCTGATGGTTTTCAGGAAGCTGCCATCAACAGTTTCAACCTGATGCTACTTTTAACGTGTACATTTCTGAACTGTTTGACTTGTGCTCATTGTGCAGCTCCAGGAGGATGATGCGCCAGTTGAGGATGAGGATGTGGTAGCTTCATCAGTGACTGCTCCCAAGTTTAATGTTCCCCAGGTTTTACGGTAACAACACTACTTTAATATCTTCAGAATTTGTAGAAAAGCACCAGTAGGGCAGCACGGTGGCACAACTGGTAGAGCTGCTGCCTCTCAGCGAGAAGGTTGCCGGTTCAAATCCCGGTCCGGGGCCTTTCTGGGTGGAGTTTGCATGTTCTCCCCGTGCATGCGTGGGTTTCCTCCGGGTACTCCGGTTTCCTCCCACAGACCAAAAAACATGCTTGTTAGGCTGATTGGTGACTCTAAATTGACCCTAGGTGTGAGTGTGAGAGTGGATGGTTGTTTGGTGTGAGTGAGACAGGTCCCTCTTGTAAATGAGTCCCCGTGACTCAACGAGGCTAGCCTGTATAAATAAAGGTTGAATGAATGAAAGTAATTGGCTCGTAACCAGCAAAAAACATGTTCATCTTGCCTATCATCAGTAATAGGCCAATCAGCATGCAACAATCTTACCGTATTTCCCGACGTACACGTCGCACCACCGTATTAGTCACACCAGTCCATTAATGTCCAATAAAGTGGAAAAATCCATAAACATGTCGCACCGCCGTATAAGTCGCATCTATTATGCGTCACCGCTGACGCGTCGCGTATGTTACACGTCACCGCTGACAACCCAGAAATGTGGGCCCGTGTTTTGCCAAAAATGGATTGGCTGCCAAATGTCTGTCACAGGAGCGTGTACAGAAGGACTTTAACAAGATTAACACTTAAGAACAATTCTTTGTTTGCTGAAAATTATAGCAAAGGTGTGTCTGAGCAGAACTTTTCCTTAATAAATGCACGTAATGGTCAAATCAGCCGAATTTAAAAAATGGTTTTGCTGCCTCGCTGCTGCGAAGCGTGCACACGCAGCCAGCGGAAATGCTGCATTTCTTTAAAATGTAACGATATACACCTTAAAAAATATATTTGTTTGCTGACATTATATTTGGGCAGCACAGTGGCACAACTGGTAGAGCTGCTGCCTCTCAGCGAGCAGGTCCCCGGTTCAAATTCCGGTCCGGGGCCTTTCTGGGTGGAGTTTGCATGTTCTCTCCGTGCATGCGTGGGTTTTCTCCGGGTGCTCCGGTTTCCTCCCACAGTCCAAAAACATTCATGTTAGTCTGATTGGTAACTCTGAATTGACCCTGGGTGTGAGTGAGACAGGTCCCTCTTGTAAATGAGTCCCTGTGGCTCAACGAGGCTAGCCTGTATAAATAAAGGTTGAATGAATGAATGAATGAATATTAAAAGTGTGTCTCGGCTGAACTTTTCTTAATAAATGCGCTTTGACGGTTAAAACATGGCAAAATGAAGCCGACAAAATAAAGCGGCTTTAAAATGACTACACACCGAGATGGTGTAGAGGCAGGGCAGCCGGCTCAGGACCAGAAGGTCTCGGGTTCGATCCCCGGTCACTGCATACCTCGTTGTGTCCCTGGGCAAGACACTTAACCCCGAGTTGCTCCCGGTAGGACAGGCAGCGCCTTGCATGGCAGACTACCGCTACCGGTGTATGAATGTGTGTATGAATGGGTGGATGGCTGGTACTGTGAAGCACTTTGGGGCCCCTCATAGGGGGCTGGAAAGCGCTATATAATGCCCCTTTTCCACCGCTCAGCTTGGGTCGAATCAGATCGGCTCAGATCGGCTCAATTCGGTTCGGCTTACATGTAGTTCCGTTTCCATAGCACTTCTGTCCCCCTTCTGTGGGCGGGGTCCAGAATCCTACTCGTCTTACCACATGGTGGCAGCAAGGGCGTAGATTTCATCTCATTATTGGGGGGGACCATAAACAGGGACATTTTTTAAGAGCAATTTTGGGGGGGTCGGCAAAGTTACAGTGAAATGTAATGCAAAATGTACAGAGGGAAGTTTATCCAAACTGCATGCATATACTATGCAGAATAATCAGCAATAATATTGATTTAAATGGCATGTATTTAGTAGTCTTAATACTACTATTAATCAGTACAATAGTGACACTCATTAATAATAATAATAATAATGAATTCAATTTATAACGCACTTTTCATTAATGAAAATCTCAAAGTGCTACAAGGTGCAACAGAAATTAAATGTCAATAAAACAAGTAATAAAACAAGTAAAATCAATAACAGTATCAACTATGATCAAAAGTAGAATCATGAGGAGGCAGAGTATGCTCGGTTGAAAAGAAAGGTCTTCAAGCCGCTCTTAAAGTCAACCACAGACTGTGGGGCTCTCAGACAGTCAGGAAGAGAGTTCCACAGGCGGGGGGCAGCCACACTGAAAGCCCGGTCTCCCATGGTCCTTAATTTGGTTCTCGGAATGTGAAGGAGATTACTGTTCTGTGACCGCAGCGACCGGGTGGATGAGTGTGGAATAAGAATATCCTTCAGATAATCTGGTGAAGTTCCGTGTAAGCATTGATGTGTAATGAGAGCAGTTTTGTACTGAATTCTGTAGGCGACAGGAAGCCAATGAAGGTTATGAAGAATGGGCGTAATATGTTCAAATTTACGAACTCGCAACAAGATCCTTGCTGCACTGTTTTGAATATATTGAAGTTTCTGAAGGTTTTTGCCAGGGATTCCAATAAACAGGGAGTTGCAGTAGTCGAGCCTGGAGGAGACAAAAGCATGGACGAGCTTCTCAGCATCGGAAAAAGTTAGGGATGGGCGAAGTCTAGAGATGTTTCGAAGATGGAAGAAGCAAGTTTTAAACAGAAGCTTAATGTGATTTTCAAATGTAAGATTGGAGTCCATTTTTATTCCAAGATTAGTAACAGAGGTGGAGAGGGGGATGTCTTGTCCAGAAAAGGAAAGTGTTGTTATAGTAGATGTCTGTACCTGGTGAGGGGTGCCAATCAGTATGGCCTCGGTCTTGGAGCAGTTTAATTGAAGAAAGTTCTGATTCATCCATGCCCTAATTGCCTCCAGGCAGGCAGAGAGGGCAGTGAGTGAAGATGGAGATGACAAGGTGGAAGATGAGGATGCTCCAGTCCTGATGTAAAGCTGTGTATCGTCGGCATAACAGTGAAAAGAAATGTTGAACTGATTAATAATTTGACCTAAAGGCAGCATGTAAAGGGAAAACAACAGGGGCCCCAGAACCGACCCCTGAGGGACACCACAGGAGACAGAGACTGTCTGGGACGTGGCGTTGCCAAGACTAACACATTCCAGCCTATTGGAGAGGAAAGATTTGAACCAGTCCAGGACGGTGTCGCAGAGACCGACCTCCACATGAAGACGGTGGAGGAGGATACTATGGTCCACAGTGTCGAAGGCTGCAGTGAGGTCAAGGAGGACAAGGATGGAGGGAGAGCCAGTGTCAGCAGCCAAGAGGACATCATTGGTAACTCTCAGCAATGCAGTCTCAGTACTGTGAGCTGCCCTGAATCCAGACTGGAACTTCTCATACAGGGAGTGTTGTTGTAGGTGGTCCTGCAGCTGAGCAGCAACTGCTTTTTCCAGCACTTTAGACAGAAAAGGGAGGTGTGAAATTGGGCGGTAATTAGAAAAAATGTCGGGATCCAAATTAGATTTTTTCAGAAGAGGCCTAATGATGGCAGTTTTTAGAGGCAGTGGAACATGACCAGATTGAAGAGACTGATTTATTATTTGAGTGATAAGTGGGCCTATTGCAGAGTGATTGGATTTTATGAGAGACGAGGGGAAAGGATCCAGGGCGCAGGATGAAGGCTTCATTTTCTTGATGATGGCCTCCACCTCACTCTGAACAACTTCGTCAAAGCTGTTAAGGGTCCCAGAATGCAGACGGGTAGATGGCACACTGAGAACAGGGAGGTTGTGGAGCTGAGATCTGATAGTGTCAATTTTGGTTTTAAAAGATGAAAGAAACAGCTCGCATTTTTGAGCAGAGTCCTCAAGAGTTTGTTTAATGGGATTAAGCAGACGAGTTATTGTGGAGAAGAGCTGTTTAGAGTTTCCAGGGCAGGTGTTGATGATGTTAGAATAATATTTGGAGCGTGCTTCTTTAAGAGAATAGGCGTACGCTTTCTGATGTTCTTTATATGCCTGCTTATGCACAGAGAGACCAGATGATTTTACACGTCTCTCAATAGCACGGCCAGTTGCCTTCATCTTGCGCAGCTCATCAGTGTACCAAGGGGCTGAACGCGAGTGCATGTATGATAATTAATGGATGGATAAATGTGTTCCTAATGTAATGTACATTTGTCTTTAAAATATTAATTTCCATTTAAAAATTGTAATAGGGATAAGCGTGCATGTATGATAATTAATGGATGGATAAATGTGTTCCTAATGTAATGTACATTTGTCTTTAAAATATTAATTTCCATTAAAAAAATTGTAATAGGGATAAGCGTGCGTGTATGATAATTAATGGATGGATAGTCAAAAGTCAAAGTCAAAGTCAACTTTATTGTCAGATCTGCAATATGTACTGTACAGGACATACACAGGACCAAAATTGCGTTTCTCTCAGTCCCTCGGTGCAACAGTAAACATCTAAACATTGAAACACTGAAACATATAATAATAGACATAAGCATAAAATAGTAAAACTAACACTGTCCTGAGTTTTTTTTTTTGCATAGTGGTATAAGAGTATGAAAATTTACACCAACTCTAAAACTAAAACATTAAACATTTAATGAACATAATACTGGCCTGAGTTTTTGCATACTAGTATAAAAAAAGAGTATAAAAAGTATAACTAAAATAAACTAAGGGTTTCTAGCATTGACATTTGCAAAGTGGCAAAGCAGCGTATGAGTTAATGTACACAGTATATGTATGAGGTAGTAGTTGATGTTGTTATAGAGGCAAAAAGTGGCATATGCAGTAAGGCACATTGGGCATCCCTAAATAAGACCGTTCAGAGCACACTGTATATGTATCAGCAGTGGTGTAGATATTAGAGTAGTGTAAATGTAAACAGTAGTAATTACATGTAAGCAGTAGTAATAAAAGTAAACAGTATTAATAAATGTAAACAGAGAATGTAAACAGTATTATGATTATAGGCAGTGATGTAATACAAACATT
>JBBPBX010087835.1:0-14620 GCA_038048925.1 Garcialebias charrua
TTCAGGTCGTTTGTCTAAGAAAAAAAAACGAGCTAACGTTAGCATCGTGTTTGTATTTGAGCTGACTTACCGCTTTAAGCGGAGTATAACTTATTAGCTGCCTTAATCTTGGTATGAGACTAGTTTATAGTTTATTTATTTACCAACCTGATGGAGCTGAAGAGGTAGCGATTAGCGAAAAGTTCGGTGGAGCGTTTTGCAGACGGACCACTCTGTACTTCCGGTCGGATACGAAGCGAAAATAATCCGGTGGAGTGCGTCAAAGACGGGACACTATTTTACTTCCCCACCCTCCTTTGCATGATAGAAAATTATTGCAAGTGCTACACTGACCTGACTGGTCATTTTATTAAATTAGTACGCTATCGATAGCAGATGCACACTTCCGGTGGATTCTTCTTCGTTGGTTTTCGGTGGCGGCTACTTCCGGTCGGCTAACTAGCATCGAACATAGGAATCGCAAATTAATATTTTGAACGATTTCGGGAAAACCGGACAGTTAGTCCCGGTTCCGAACAATTCTCGATGCTCACGAGTCTCAAATGGCAAGTCCGAGTCGAGTTGGAAGTCTTTTGAATGCAAGTCCGAGTCGAGTTGGAAGTCTTTTGAATCCTTTTGAATGCAAGTCCGAGTCGAGTCTGAAGTCTCTGTTTTTGCGACTTAAGTGCGACTCGAGTCCGAGTCCCAAACTCGAGTCCCCATCTCTGTTTAGAACTATTAATTCTGTTTTAAATGCCCCACATGGTGCTATTGTGGAGACTTCCCCTGCTCTCTGTGAAAGTTTCTTACACTTCTTTGTTGAGAAAGTCACTTCTATTAGGGCCCAGATCATACCCACTGTTCATGACCCTGTAGATACTGTGCCTTGCTCTGCTATTTTTCATAGCTTTGAATGTGTGACTTTGCATTCCCTGCAGGAGGTCGTTAGCCACTTAAAACCAACTGGTTCTCCAGACGATGCTATTCCACCTCGACTATTCAATGAGGTTTTTCTTTCTATAGGTCCTTCGATCCTTGCTCTTGTGAATAGTAGCCTGTCCTCAGGTGCTGTTCCTGAAAATTTGAAACATGCAGTTGTCCAGCCTCTAATTAAGAAATCAAACTTGGATACTGCTGTCCTTGCGAACTACAGACCAATTTCTAAATTGCCCTTCGTTTCGAAAATTCTTGAGAAGGTAGTTTATAATCAGCTAATGGCCTATCTCATTGAAAATAATATTTTAGAGGTTTTTCAGTCCGGTTTTAAATCATTTCATAGCACAGAGTCAGCTCTTTTAAAAGTTTTTAACGATATATTCTTGGCGACTGATTCTGGTGACTGCGTTGTTTTGGTGTTGTTGGATCTATCAGCTGCGTTTGACACAGTGGATCACAACATTTTAATCACACGTTTGGAACAGTGGGTGGGCATTGGTCATATAGCCTTAGATTGGTTTAAATCTTATCTGACCAAGCGTACTTTTTGTGTCTGTCTTGATGGACATAGGTCCTCCTCTGCTCCACTCTCATGTGGTGTTCCGCAGGGCTCAGTTTTGGGCCCTCTTTTATTTTTGTTGTACATCCTTCCGCTTGGTTCTGTTTTTAGGAAATACGGGATTGCTTTTCATTGTTATGCAGATGACACACAGATCTACGTACCTTTAAAGAAGGCAGACTCTGCCTCTCTTCGGTCTCTGTTCCTATGTTTGGAAGATTTGAAGGCCTGGATGGCCCTAAACTTCTTAAGACTTAACGAAGACAAAACAGAGGTGGTGATTTTTGGCAATTCGACTGAAGACTCTCTGTCCGATTGCTCCTTGGCTCAGTATGTCCGGCCAGTTGTTACAAATCTAGGGGTCAAGCTGGATGCTGGTCTTAGGCTGGAGTCTCAGATTAAAGCAGTTGTGAAATCCAGCTTTTTTCATTTGAGGCAGCTAGCCAAAGTAAAAGCCATCCTTCCTAGACAGCACTTTGAAACAGCAATCCATGCATTTGTGACCACACGGCTGGATTACTGTAATTCACTTTATGTTGGTATTAGTGATCTGTGTACTTCCCAGCTTCAGAGGGTTCAAAATGCAGCTGCACGACTCTTAACAGGTACACGAAAATTTGATCACATTTCCCCTGTTTTGGCATCTTTGCACTGGTTACCGGTGCGTTACAGGATTCATTTTAAAATACTTTTATTTACTTTTAAAGCTCTAAATGGCCATGCCCCTCCATACCTGTCAGAGCTGCTGCATTACTACACACCCTCTCGTTCGCTCAGGTCAGCTGACCAGTTGCTTCTGAGGGTACCGAGGACAAAGCGCAAGCTTAGAGGGGACCGTGCTTTCTCTGTGGTAGCTCCTAAGCTCTGGAATGACCTCCCATTAGACATAAGACAGGCCTCTTCACTTGCTGTTTTTAAGTCTCTTCTTAAAACCCATCTTTTTTCTTTGGCTTTTGGTACAATCTGAGATGTTTTAACTTTGTTTTATTGTTTTATTGTATTCATAATTTATTATTTTAGTACTGTTTTTAGTCCCTTCCATTTTATGATTGTATTGTATTTTGTGATTGTGTGTACAGCACTTTGGTCCTGTTGGGTGCAAAAAGTGCTCTATAAATAAAGTTGGTATGGTATGGTATGGTAGGTTGCAAGTTTTGTAAACGAGCAGATCTCTTGACTCCAGCCCGTTTCCTGGTTGGGTCTGGTTGACTGGTTTCCGGTCTCAACAGAGCCCTGGATCCTAACGAACCTCCGGGGGGCTGTGTCTCACCCGGTGGTGGGGTGTCGTTTAAGAGCAGAACTGAATCAGCACAGTGAGTGCGGTCACACGCTGCAGGATCACTGTTTGAGCATGGCATGTCGCCCATTGAGGATCAGGGGACAACTTCAACATGAGAATGTGGAGATGGTCCTTTGTGTTGAGCAGACTTTAGATTGGTTGGTGACAGAGAGTTCAGTCCTCTTTGATTAAAGGGAAGAGGAGTCTGATTTAGCCCTGGTGCCATTCCTGTTCTGCACTGAGTGTTTACACATGCTGCAGTTTCATCACAACTACCTTTGTGAACGTGTGATACTGGTGTTGGCCTGCGGGCTTCTGCCGTGGCCCCCGTCCCTTACTGGCATCCGATGAATAGGTGGCCAGGAGAGTGGGTCATCAGATTCTGTCGGCGCGCACCCCTGGGGCGCGGACATGTCACGGGTTTGTTTGATTTGTGTATTGCCGGCCCCGTGGTTTACAACGGAGTGGGGGCTGGAGCACGTGACCCCCCTCACCTGTCTCTGTGAGGAGTGATGGGCCTGCTTGCAGGCGCCTCTGAGCCTATCTGTTGCAAACAGAACCGAGGCACCCTACTGGGGTTTATCGATTAGGCTAACACCCCGTGAGCCATGAGGGAGTGGGGGATGATGGCACCTATCCTTTATATCAGCTGGAAGAACAGAGGGGACCGTGTTGCTGATGATACTGTGTTTGTTGTTGTTGTTTTTTGGAGTCTAGAAAACAGAGAGGGGCTGTTCTTTGAGCTTTATTTGTGCTTATGTGTAACGACATATTTGACTTTATGTCACTCACAGCAGAAAGAACATGATTTGTGCCTAAACCAAAGTCACCAGCTTTTTGTACCGTGATACAAACAAAGTCTGGACGTGAAAAGATCATTTCCCGTACCGCGTGGGCGGGTGATCGTGTAAAGTCAAGAAGCGGGCCTGGTTCATCAGGCACGCTTCTGTTTGGTGTCCCGATTTGCCGAGGATGCTCTGTGTCGGACCGCCTGGTGGGGAACAAATCTGTTTTTACTCCAGGCATGTTCGGTCCGGAGTGGTCTCTGCCGGTGCTCGGCCTCGTATGCTGGCCGCTTTTGCGGTGGGGCACGTGTGGCTGAGTGGTGTCGAGGCTGCGGGGCTCTGCTCCCAGCTGACTCCCTGGGGGGGGCGAAGGCTCTCCTGGGGTGCCCACCCGGAGAGCTTCAGCCTGTTTGCGCCTCTGGTCCAACCTGGTCTGAATTCGATCCAGAGCTTTTCCAAACAATCCCGTCGGTTCTATCGAATGGTGAAGAAAATAATTTTTTTTTGTCCCTCCGGGAGGTCAGTTAGGGTCATCCACAGATGGCATATTGAGATGACCACCTCAGCCATGCCTCTACCTTGTGCAACAGCTGCTGTTCCTATCATGCAGAGCACAAAGTCTGTTGCCCTGCGGGCTTCATCCAACACGTCAGCGGCAGCTTGCTTGTCTGTCGTTACCTGGAGCTCCTGCAGTTTTTCAGCCAGGTACGCTTGCATCATGGCGGACGCGTTCATTGCACATGCCGCGAGGCCCTGAGCTCTGTAGCATTTCTCGAGCAGAGAGGCCGAGGCTCGACAAGCTTTGCTAGGGAGAGTTGGTTTTGTCCTGGATGACTTGGGAGCCAGATGGGACGCCAGCGTGTCCTCAATTTGAGGCACATTGGCTATCCCCACTTCATCCATCCCGTCCACGTCGAGAAACTGCGAGAGCGGCAGCAGCATGGGAGCTCTGGGCTGAGACCAGGTGTGAGTCAGCTCTGTGAGGAAGTCCGGAAAGACGGGCATCCTTTGCCTCGTGGTGGCCTGCTGCTTTGAATAAAAATAATTTCCTGCCAACCTCGTGACTTATTGACGAGGTAGAGGCTCCGGCCATGGGATCTGCAGTGTGTCCGTTGCTCTGTGACACAAGTCGAACAGAGTAGGGATGGAAAAGTCAGTCTCCGGGAGCACAGGCACCGGGGTGCGGGAGAGGTCTTCTCCCTTTTCCTCGTATTCGACGTCGGCGTCATCCGCAGAAAATTCACCTGAGGCTGAAATCGAGATCTCGTCCTCGTTCATCATGCCTCGAGTGTCAAATTCGACTGTTAAGTCCACCATGGGAGCCAGCACATCTGGGCTGTCGCCCCATTCGACTCGGGAGCTGTCATCCAGAGCCATGCTCTCGAGCTCCGGCATGGGAGTGAGAGGTTCAGTAGTGTCCGGGTCTGCTGGCGCCGCAGCAGCCCCCATGGCTTTGGTGACGAAGTCCGTCCGGTGCCTCCTCACCGCCTCCAGCATCTGGCTGCAGTGTGGGCAAGAGTCGGGTGCATCCAGCGCCATCTTCGCGTGCAGCATCTCCAAGCAGACGGAACAGACCTCGTGGGTGTCCGTCACTGAGAGGGAAAAACCGCATCCGCTGGGGCAGGCGCGCAAGGTTGGGCTCGCCGTCCTGCTGGTCTTTTTCGGAAGTCTTGTCTTTCGCTTTCCTTTCTCCGGAGGCATGTCCGAGATAAGACGAGCGAGTCCTTCCAAAATCTTTTTTCTTTTTATTTGAGACGTCTCCTCCATCGCTTCACTTTTGCTGGCTAGCCTGCTACGAATTAGCAGAGGTAGCGGTGTGACGCAGTTAGCTCCGTCGAGCGAAGCAGTCTGCGGAAAGAGGAGAAGAAAAAACTTTGTGGTTAAGGAAAAATGTGCCGGACTAGCTTTTGCTTGCCCAGCAGTACGCAGGAATAATTCTCTGTAAACCCTGTGTAGGGAGCAAGCTCACCTCTGGTCGAGCGATGAAGCAACAGAGAAGTCCCGCGAAGAGAGAGAGTTCAGGTTTAAGCGAGGTGAAGGGCAATTAGAGATCGATGGATGAGCGTCAGCGGCTTAAGTACCCAGAGGGTGGGGTCTCTGGCGCGACGCTGACTTCCCTGCCGTAAAGGCGTGATTGTATTCCTTCAGGTAATCGCGCGGAGCGCAATTTCCCATAGCATTTATGTTGCATCGAGTGACATGACTGATAAGGGAACACCGTTAGACTAACAGAAAGAAGAATTGTGTTCTTTGTAAAATGAACAATGTGAAAATACAGACACAAGATTACTAATGAATAATATTAGGTGTCCAAAGACAATGATTATTATTATTTTTTATCTAAGATGGTAATTATTAATTACGGTTCACCACCTGAAACACCTACATGTCCAACAGGCACTTCCTGTTGTTCCTGTGCTACAACTACAGTGTCCTGCTTTTAGCTACTTAACTAGCTTGTGTGGAATTATTTTATTTCAGCTGCATACGCAAACATGCACACATGTGGACTGAATGTGGCATGTGAGCACTGCTTCCTTGGCTGCTGGGCATTGTTTTGTTTTATTATTATTATTATTATTATTATTATTATTATTATCATCATCTCTATTCTTGTCCTGCTCTCTGTCTCAAATGTCAAGTTAGATCTGGGCTTCCATTAGTGCTTAGGTATGTGCATTAGGTAAAGGCTTTGCGCGGCATTAGAGGCAAAGCTTAGTAAAAAAGCAATGCACCGATGTCCTCCATCAATGAGGGATTTGAATAGTAAATGTTTTTGAGATGAGTGTAATTCTCGACTAGAATAGAACAGCGAATAGGGATGGGAACCGAGAACCGGTTCTGTTAGAGAACCGGTTCTTAATAGTCCAATTCCATGGAATTGTAGGATTCATGTCTTTACGATTCAGCTTACCGGTTCTGCAGACTCATGGTGGTGACGTATTCAAGCGCTGACATCACAGACATGCGCCGCGCCCGAGACGAGTGGTGGTGGTGTCTATATATGATATCTATGTTCAAAATGGCGTCGCGGAGGAAGCGCTCAAGCGTTTGGCTTCATTTCACGAAAAAAGATGAGACCAGGGCTACTTGTAACGCATGCAACGCGTCCATTACGATAAAGGGAGGAAATACGTCGAACATGCAGAAGCATTTGGCCACTCGGCATGCGCTGATTTTGAAGAAATGTACCGTTTTTAACACGCTGCTTGGAGGAGAAGGAAGTGGAGAGAAAGCGTCCACCTCCGTTGTAAATGTTACAGCAGGTAACGTCAAATTCTTTCACTTGTTACCTTTTAGCTATACTGCTTCCACTGTATTTTATAAATAATCTCCCTCTCCTGTAATAACATTTAGTTGACGAGGATTGCCGGAGTCTGGCTGGGTCAGAGGCTAGTAGTGTTAGCACGAGTGGTGCTGCTAGCACACCAACGTTAGCTTCTCCTTTCATGGAAGCAGGGAGAAGCTGTACAAGAGCAGTTCAGTTTCCAACTGGGCAGCAAGAATTTGTTCGGTGGTCGTGTGGATGAAGAGGTCTCACATGGCAAAAGTGGTCCTCAAAGAGAAGCAACAACTCAGTAAGAATGCATTTTAAATATTTTTATCAGAGTTTTGTTTTGATTAAGTTTTATTGTTTATTAGGAAATTCCTAATAAACAATAAAAATAAAACTTCATCAAATAGGAATACTACATATATTTTTGGTTTTGGTGAAAGATCATTAAATTCTTTATGAACCCATAATATTTCTTAACAAAAATTGCTAGTTTGTTTTTTTGTTGATGAAGTTTTATTTGTTAGGCATACTACATATTTTTGGTTTTTGGTTTGGTTTTGGTGAAATGTTAAAATCTTTATGATGATGATGATGATGATGATGATGATGATGAATTCAATTTATAACGCACTTTTCATTAATGAAAATCTCAAAGTGCTACAAGGAGCAACAGAATTAAATGTCAATAAAACAAATAATTATGAACACAAATAGTTTACTATATATTTTTACCCAAATGAGAATTGATAACAGAATTGATAAGGAATTGAATCGATAAAGGACATCGATAACGGCATTGATATTGATAATTTCTTATCAATTCCCATCCCTAACAGCGAATGTAAGTAAACCTTAATGTTTTTGGTGCAAAAATATCAAGAGGGTAGGAGAGTATTCCCTGTTCAAATATGCACGTTACTGTCCTCAAAAGTGAGTCCTTTATTATACATAAATAGACCACTTCATCTTGACCTGAAAAACGGGGTCTTCTGTGTTAAAGTTCTCATTAGTAGTGAGTAATAAAGATATCAGTTAAAGGTCTTGCTAGAAACAAGCGTTGATACTCAGCGACTAAGAAACATGAACTGTAACATAGTTTGGAGATCAATCCCCTTATGAAAGTATGTACCAATATATGAAAACTCATGCACGTGAATACAGTACAAGGGTTTATACACACATGTATAAGGAAGCATACACAGATTCAATATTAGGGTTTTATATTATAAGGAGATAAATGGTAAATGGTAAATGGCTCTTACTTATAAAGCGCTTTCTAGCCCCCTATGAGGGGCCCCAAAGCGCTTCACATTACCAGCCATCCACCCATTCATACACATTCATACACTGGTAGCAGTAGGCTACCATGCGAGGCGCCAGCCAGTCCTACCAGGAGCAACTCGTGGTTAAGTGTCTTGCCCAGGGACACAACGAGGTATGCCGTGACCGGGGATTGAACCCGGGACCTTCCGGTCCTGATCCAGCTAACATTGAACATTCAAACAACGTCCTCTGAACATTTGCAGAAAACGTTCACTGAACGTCCAAATGAAACTCCATAAAACATTCAGACAACGTCCCCTGAATGTTCAGAAACTGTCCCCTGAATGTTCAGAAACTGTCCCCTGAATGTTCAGACAACGTCCCCCTGTCCCACCGGGAGCAACTCGGGGTTAAGTGTCTTGCCCAAGGACACAACGAGGTATGCTGTGACCGGGGATTGAACCCGGTCCTCGAGCCGGCTGCCCTGCCTCTACACCATCTCGGCCCCAATGGATAAGCGCCATGATACTGTACTGCAGTTCTTTTAAAAAAATCCTTTTTGGTGTGAGTTTGTGTGAAAATTTGTCAAGACAAGAAACTAGCAAAGGCAGTAAGAAGAACACATGTTGTTCAAGGGGAGAAGAATAAAAGAGGATGTGGCATTTCAGACATTCTGAAAAAAAAAAGATTGGAAAGGTGAGGAAAGAAGAACAAGTCAGAAAATAAAATGTCTTAGGAGGGAGTTAAATACCCCCAAACAAAACCTTCTGTCAGAACCTACAGTTCTGTGCTATTTTTATGTCATTATGAACACACAAAATACTTTGTATGTACTTTATATTTGTGATGAAAAACAAAAACATGACTTCATTTCTAAAAAGTACAAGTTCAAGAGAAGGATTTGTATATTTCTAACGTCTTTTTTTTGCTGTGACGTGAGCTTCAGTTTATTTTTTAGAATGATTCAAAACAAAACCTGAACCATTTGTACCTTTGTAAATAATTAAAGAAACTTGCTTATCATTCACGCCAAGTGTAAAAAAAATAGCTCCAATCAGCAGATTGTTATAGTAACTCCACACGGACAGGATGACAGGAGGATTTGGTTGTGATGACAGCTCTTATGGGTGTTGTTGTTGCAAAGTGGTAGAAATGTCTGAATCATCAACCAAAGGAGCAATGATTATTTACAAAAGTTGTTTTTGTGCTGCAGGTCTACTTTTACTTAGTAAGCATTAGACAGGGAAAACCTGTCCTGAAAAATGTTTCATGTCTAAAGAGAAACACTAAAAATCTCCAATACCAAGAATAAGCACCGGTAAGTGCACTTTTATTTTCACACAGCTCCTGTACCTTCTGCTGCATAAATTATGTCATTACTGTCAGTTTTCTTTTTCTATAAAACTAAACTTTGTTTTTCCATAATGCCTTCATCATTTTTCCATAACAGGATTGTATTAAGGAGAGGATAAAATGAAAAACAAACAAAAAAAGTAAATAAAAAAGTTTAATTGGTCAAATGCACCAGTTCACCAAATGCACCATGTTGTTCATCGACTTCAGCTCGGCATTCAACACCATCATCCCCCAACAGCTCATCCTTAAACTGGACAGTCTGGGGCTGAATACCTCAATGTGTAACTGGCTGCTAGACTTCCTGACTGGGAGACCACAGACAGTACGAGTCGGGAGTAACACATCTAGCACCATCACATTGAACACAGGGGCCCCACAAGGATGTGTACTGAGCCCCCTTCTATTCACCCTGCTAACACACGACTGCACACCATCATACAGCTCCAACCACTTCATCAAGTTTGCGGACGACACAACAGTGGTGGGTCTCATCAGCAACAACGATGAGACGGACTACAGGAACGAGGTGAGCCGCCTGGCCTTGTGGTGCGGACACAACAATCTCACTCTCAACGTGGAGAAGACAAAGGAGATTGTTGTGGACTTCAGGAAGAAGGATGCCCAACATGCCCCTCTGACCATCAACAGCACCGCAGTGGAGAGAGTAGACAGCACCAAGTTCCTGGGAGTGCACGTCTCAAAGGACCTGTCCTGGAGCAGGAACACTGCAGCACTGGCAAAGAAGGCTCACCAGCGTCTCTACTTTCTCCGCAAGCTGAAAAGGGCTGGAGCTTCAACCCCCATCATGAGCACCTTCTACAGAGGTGCCATAGAAAGTGTCCTGACCAGCTGCATCACTGTGTGGTTTGGTGCATGTACTGCATCCTGCCGCAAGAGCCTCCAGCGCATTGTGAGAGCAGCTGAGAAGATAGTCGGCACCTCCTTCCCCTCACTGCAGGACTTACACAGCAAACGCCTCACTCGGAAAGCCCACCGCATGGCAGGTGATCCCACACACCCACTACACAGCCGCTTCAGACTGCTGCCATCAGGGAGGAGACTGAGGAGTCTCCAGGCTCGAACCAGCAGACTGAGAGACAGCTCTGTTCATCAGGCAGTCAGGATGCTAAACACTCTGCCTGCTCTGCCCCCCCTCCCATTTGAACTGCCTTAACACTAAAACTTTCTCACACATTACCACACAACACAAAGATTTTAACACTGGACTCTGTGTCATCAAACGGGTTATTCACTAAACTCTCGGTCATGTGCTCATACAGTTTGCACTACTTCTCATACTTGCACTAATGTTTGTATTACATCACTGCCTATAATCATAATACTGTTTACATTCTCTGTTTACATTTATTAATACTGTTTACTTTTATTACTACTGCTTACATGTAACTACTACTGTTTACATTTACACTACTCTAATATCTACACCACTGCTGATACATATACAATGTGCTCTGAACGGTCTTATGCCCCTTTTCCACTTGGTGGCCCGGCTCGGATGTGACGTCATATTTGCGTGCCAAGCGCGCGTTGGAGAGCATTTCCACCTAACAGATGCGCGGCGCCGCGCCAAGATTCCGGACTCATCTCAGAGCAGGTCCGAGGCCGGCTGGCCCCGAACCGTGAGGAGGAGGCTGGACTGAGTTTGAGGAAGTGGCTGCCGTGAGGGAGCAAACACCGAAGGACTTTACAAGATTAACATGGTAAAAACAATTATTTGTATTAAAAATTACAGCACACATGTGTCTTAAGCCGAACTATTCCTTAATAATTCCACGTTGTTGTCAAAACGGCAGGATTTAAAAAAGTAGTTTCGCCACGTGCACGCGCGCGCCCGCGCGCGCACGTGAGCCGTCTTTATTTCTATAATGTAGCTAAATAAACGCTTTAAAAAATATAGTTCATAGCTGACGTTATATCAAGAGGGTGCTTGAGCTTAACAGTTCCTTAATAATTTCACGTTGTGGTCAAATCAGCTGGATTTAACAAAGTAGGTCGACACATGCACATCACATGCACGCGCGGGTTGGGTCGATCGGCGTTCTTTGTTTTAAATGTAGCTAAATAAAAGCTTAAAAAATATATTTCATAGCTGCTTTATACCACGAGGGTTCCTCAGGTTAACAAGTCCTTAATAATGTCACGTTGTGGTCAAATCTGCTGGATTTAAATTGATTTGTTTTGACTAATTCCAAACCTATCACATGTGCTTCGAAAATAAATTATTAAAAAATCGAATTTTAATTCAAATAACTCCAACAGCTTACAGTATGCACATAAACATGTAGTGATTACACTCTGTTGGTTTGAAAAATATCTGCTTTGTGGTTTCTGAGATCTAAGATATGTGTTAAATACTAGTAGAAAAAAAAAGCTAGGTCGACACACTTATGTCTATTAAAAATCGAATTTTAATTCAAATAACTCCAACAGCTTACAGTGTGTATATAAACATGTAGTGATTACACTGTGTTGGTTTGAAAAATATCTGCTTTGTGGTTTCTGAGATATTTGATATATGTATATATATCTTACATATATCTTATAAAAGATATCTACATATAAAACAGTTTCTAGACTGAATTACCGGTAACCATGTTTTTCTTTTTTTTTACAGTTAAGACGAAGAAGTCAACACCAGAATTTATCAACTTGTGTCTTCTGGAGGAAGCACATGAGACAACAGGAAAAAAATCATTTAGGTGGATGCAGTATTTATTTTTGTGCTTTTTTCACTTCTTAGTTTTCATAATAAACATTTTATTTCTTAAGTGGTGTCATTGAACAATAATTTCCTAAACATATTTTACAATGTTAAGTGTGTACAGTATAGTGTTTGTTTAAAAACATACTGGAAGTTAAGAATATTACACAATATTATTGTGGGCGACCGTGGTGTAGTGGTAATGGCAGTCGACCCCTGATCGGAAGGTTGGAGGTTCGAATCCCGCATCCGCCCACCATGTGTTGTGTGTCCCTGGGCAAGACACTTAACCCCGAGTTGCTCCCGGTAGGTCTGGATGGCGCCTTGCAAGGCAGGCTACCACTACCGGTGTATGAATGTCTGAATGAATGGGTGGATGGCTGGTATTGTAAAGCGCTTTGGGGCTCCTCACAGTGGGCTGGAAAGCGCTATATAAATAAGCTCCATTTACCATTCAATATTTTACATTTGCATTTGACCTTTAAAGAATCATAAGAAAAAGATTATTAGATTTGAACAGCCATCCATCCATCCATCCATCCATCCTTCCTGTTGTCGTGTCATGAGTAGTGCAGCAGCTTTTGCCAGGATGCACAGATGTCAATATGAACCCATCCATCCATCCATCCATCCTGATGTCGGGTTGTGGGTGCAGCAGCTTTTCCAAGGATGCACAGACGTCGCCATCAACCCCGATGAAGCTGTTCTTGGATGCCCAAACGAGTTTCCTGATCAACAAACATTTAATTATTAATACTTTGTTTTTACGTTTAAAGAAACATGCTTTTAATGTTTATGGGACAGTTTAAACCAAATTATCCATTTGCATTTGACTTTGAATTAGCCCTGACAAAATATTACCGTTTAAATTTAATGAAATACAAACATTTAATATTACCTTACTGTAAAAATAGTTTAACTGATTACAGGGCAGTGTGATCAATGTGTTAAGCAATGTTAACAGGAACCTTGTGCATATATGAGAATAATCTTTATTATAAAGAAACAAAATGGAAAACACAGGGGTTTAAAACAAGCTGAAAAGTCTATAAAGTAAGATCAGAGCATTAAATAGCTCAAGGGACATTACCGCCAACAGGTGGTGAGACAAGGTTCTGCAGGGTGTTCTTCTTCTAACGTTTAGTGGTGGCTAGTAAATAGCTTGAGGTAACACTACCGCCACCACGTGGTAGGACGAGTGAGATTCTACACCCCGCCCACAGAAGGGCTGCAGTAAGTGAATGGAAACAAAACCGTGCATGTGAGCCGATCCTAACTGGACCAGACCGGACCAGACTGGGCCGCTCTGGGCCGGTAGTGGAAAAGGGGCATTATTTAGGGATGCCCAATGTGCCTTACTGCATATGCCACTTTTTGCCTCTATAACAACATCAACTACTACCTCATACATATACTGTGTACATTAACTCATACGCTGCTTTGCCACTTTGCAAATGTCAATGCTAGAAACCTTTAGTTTATTTTAGTTATACTTTTTATACTCTTTTTTTATACTAGTATGCAAAAACTCAGGACAGTATTATGTTCATTAAATGTTTAATGTTTTAGTTTTAGAGTTGGTGTAAATTTTCATACTCTTATTCCACTATGCAAAAAACTCAGGACAGTGTTAGTTTTACTATTTTATGCTTATGTCTATTATTATATGTTTCAGTGTTTCAATGTTTAGATGTTTACTGTTGCACCGAGGGACTGAGAGAAACGCAATTTCGGTCCTGTGTATGTCCTGTACAGTACATATTGCAGATCTGACAATAAAGTTGACTTTGACTTTGACTTCCAACTTGCTACTTTGTTACATATGGTAAAACTATAGTTAGTTCATTATAAAACTGTTACAAAATTGTATAAATAAATATAATCATGTCTTTTGGACATATTCTTCTTGAAGAACCTGTCCAGAGGACCTGATTATATATATATTTTTTCTACCTTGATTATTGAGCATCAGGATGTCTTGAAATTGAACACATAATTAAACTAGAGAAATTGCATTTCCTGTGAAAATCCAGTGTGAATGCTTATTGCAGAAGAACTTGCTGAAAAACAGCTGAAATATAGCTGAAATTGAAGAACAGGCAGAATAAATCAGAAAGAACACATATTTGTTGAATTAGGTTTGAATAAGCAGAAATGAGCACAAAAAATAGGAATTTAGCTTAAAAAAGCTGAAATGAACAACAAACAACAAAAAAGCTAACAAACTGAAAAGTAGCTGAAAAAGCAGAAAGAAGCTTTAAGGAAGCGGAAAGAGCTGAAATGAGCAACAACAAAAAAAGAATTAACTGAAAGAGTTAAAATCAGCATAAAACAGCTAAATAGTTGCTGAAATAGCAGAAAAAAGCTGAAAAGAGTGTAACAAGCTAAAATAAGCACAAATAAGTTTATTGGGCTGAAAGTAGAAGGATAAGGAACACATTATCACAATAATGTGTTCTTATAA
>JBBPBX010087837.1:0-14619 GCA_038048925.1 Garcialebias charrua
ATATATAATATATATATAAATATATATATATAATATATATATATATATATATATATATATATATATACATATATATATATATATATATGCACTTAAAAGGCTCCAATTAATTAAGAACTTTGTTTGTTTTATAAATTTAATAGACCATCTATAATGTCCATATTTTTAACACAATTTCCAGTTTACTGTACACTGTACTATAAAAAAGAGAAGAAAATGTCCTTACTTTTATGGAAGGGGTGTTGCAAGGGAGGGAGAAAGGCTTATTGGGAGGGAGTTGCAGAAGTTGCAGGTGAGTGAGGAAGGGCAGGTGAGTCCAAAATGGCAGCTGAGGTGGAGGGGCAAGTGATGCAGAAGGTGATGTTGATACTGGTGCAGGTGAGTGAGGAGGGGCAAGTGAGTCCAAAATGGCAGCTGAGGTGAAGGGGCAAGTGATGCAGAAGGTGATGTTGATGCTGGTGCAGGTGAGTGAGGAGGGGCAAGTGAGTCCAAAATGGCAGCTGAGGTGAAGGGGCAAGTGATGCAGAAGGTGATGTTGATGCTGGTGCAGGTGAGTGAGGAGGGGCAGGTGAGTCCAAAATGGCAGCCGAGGTGGAAGGGCAAGTGATGCAGAAGGTGATGTTGATGCTGGTGCAGGTGAGTGAAGAGGGGCAGGTGAGTCCAAAATGGCAGCCGAGGTGGAAGGGCAAGTGATGCAGAAGGTGATGTTGATACTGGTGCAAGTGAGTGAGGAGGGGCAGGTGAGTCCAGAAAGGCATCTGAGGTGTAGGGTACTGGTGATGCAGAAGGTGCTGGTGAGTGAAGAGAGACAAGCGAGTCAGGAGAGGCAGCCGAGTTATATAAAAAAGAAACAAAAAAAGAAAAGAAAATGTCATTACCTTTATGGAGGAGCAGATGATGCAGAAGGTGCTGGTGAGTGAAGAGGGACAGGTGAGTCAGGAGAGGCAGCCGAGTTATATAAAAATGAAATAAAAGAAAAAGAAAAGAAAATGTCTTTACCTTTATGGAGGAGCAGGTGATGCAGAAGGTGCTGGTGAGTGAAGAAAGACAGGTGAGTCAGGAGAGGTAGCTGAGTTATATAAAAAAGAAATTAAAAAAAGAAAATGTCTTTACCTTTATAGAGCAGGTGATGCAGAAGTGCTGGTGATTCTGGTACTGTGGGTGAAGAGGGACATGCGAGTCAGGAGAGGCAGCCGAGTTATATAAAAAAGAAACAAAAAAAGAAAATAAAATGTTGTTACCTTTATGGAGGGGCAGATGATGCAGAAGGTGCTGGTGAGTGAAGAGGGACAGGTGAGTCAGGAGAGGTAGCCGAGTTATATAAAAATGAAATAAAATAAAAAGAAAATGTCTTTACCTTTATGGAGGAGCAGGTGATGCAGAAGGTGCTGGTGAGTGAAGAGGGACAGGTGAGTCAGGAGAGGCAGCCGAGTTATATAAAAATAAACAAAAAAATAAAAGAAAATGTCTTTACCTTTATGGAGGAGCAGGTGATGCAGAAGGTGCTGGTGAGTGAAGAGGGACAGGTGAGTCAGGAGAGGCAGCTGAGTTATATAAAAAAGAAATTAAAAAAAGAAAATGTCTTTACCTTTATAGAGCAGGTGATGCAGAAGTGCTGGTGATTCTGGTACTGTGGGTGAAGAGGGACATGTGAGTCAGGAGAGGCAGCCGAGTTATATAAAAAAAGAAACAAAAAAAGAAAAGAAAATGTCGTTACCTTTATGGAGGGGCAGATGATGCAGAAGGTGCTGGTGAGTGAAGAGGGACAGGTGAGTCAGGAGAGGCAGCTGAGTTATATAAAAATGAAATAAAATAAAAAGAAAATGTCTTTACCTTTATGGAGGAGCAGGTGATGGATGCAGAAGGTGCTGGTGAGTGAAGAGGGACAGGTGAGTCAGGAGAGGCAGCTGAGTTATATAAATAAACAAAAAAATAAAATAAAATGTCGTTACCTTTATGGAGGAGCAGGTGATGCAGAAGGTGCTGGTGAGTGAAGAGGGACAGGTGAGTCAGGAGAGGCAGCTGAGTTATATAAAAAAGAAATTAAAAAAAGAA
This sequence comes from Garcialebias charrua, assembly GCA_038048925.1. Taxonomy (NCBI): domain Eukaryota; kingdom Metazoa; phylum Chordata; class Actinopteri; order Cyprinodontiformes; family Rivulidae; genus Garcialebias; species Garcialebias charrua. Next base: position 2,056 of record JBBPBX010087837.1, read on the forward strand.
AATGTCTTTACCTTTATAGAGCAGGTGATGCAGAAGTGCTGGTGATTCTGGTACTGTGGGTGAAGAGGGACATGTGAGTCAGGAGAGGCAGCAGAGTTATATAAAAAAAGAAACAAAAAAAGAAAAGAAAATGTCGTTACCTTTATGGAGGGGCAGATGATGCAGAAGGTGCTGGTGAGTGAAGAGGGACAGGAGAGGCAGCTGAGTTATATAAAAATGAAATAAAATAAAAAGAAAATGTCTTTACCTTTATGGAGGAGCAGGTGATGGATGCAGAAGGTGCTGGTGAGTGAAGAGGGACAGGTGAGTCAGGAGAGGCAGCTGAGTTATATAAAAAAGAAATTAAAAAAAGAAAATGTCTTTACCTTTATAGAGCAGGTGATGCAGAAGGTGCTGGTGATTCTGGTACTGTGGGTGAAGAGGGACATGTGAGTCAGGAGAGGCAGCTGAGTTATATAAAAAAGAAACAAAAAAAATAAAAGAAAATGTCTTTACCTTTATGGAGGGGCAGATGATGCAGAAGGTGCTGGTGAGTGAAGAGGGACAGGTGAGTCAGGAGAGGCAGCTGAGTTATATAAAAATGAAATAAAATAAAAAAAGAAAATGTCGTTACCTTTATGGAGGAGCAGGTGATGCAGAAGGTGCTGCTACAGGTGAGTGAGGAGGGGCAGGCGAGTCCAGAAAGGCAGCCGAGGTGGGGCTCCCAGATCTGCTATACTCTTGGGCACGCGCCCAGCCTGAGCAAAGACGAACGCTTGATAAATTACTGTCAAATTCAGAATACAGTTTAATGTGTAATATAATCTTAATTTAATCTTTAATCTAAATAAATGGCATTCTTTACAATAAATAAACTATACTAACAATAATAAAAATCGTAATAAATACAATAACAGTCAGAACCAGAACAATAAGCAGCAATAGACAGTTTACAATCTAACTAATCAAAAAAGGCGTTCAATACAGGATCAACTGGACTTTATTTTATTTATTTCTGCAACAAATAAAGTCCAGTTGATCCTGTATCGAACGCCTTTTTTGATTTTATCATGTCCTGGACGACTGAGAATCTTCACCAGCAAATCTAACTACGTAATATTAAGTTTTTGTCCAAAAAGACCAACTTGTCCACATTTTCTGCTAAAAGCACAGATCTAGTTGCAGTGAATATCTCCAGTGGTGGAGAAAATCATCTCAATAACAACAGTAGCAGCAGTGTGGCTGTATTTTTCTTCATTACTCACAACAAGCTCTTCTTGGACCTGCTCCCACCTGTCCCTGGAAAAGTTCAGAGTTCAGTCATCACAGACTTCTTTGTTGCAGGTGATCTGGCAAATTTCCTTGAAGCGGAAGAAGTCAACTGCTATCTCTGTCCCAGACTGGAATTAAAACACAAAGAGGTAAAAAAAAAAAGTTAATAAGATTCTAATTTTAAGTTAAAAAGATTAGAACTTCTTTCGGCTTTTCCCTTTTCAGGGGTCGCCACAGCGAGTCATCTTCTTCCACATCACTCTGTCCTCTGCATCCCCTTAAGCTTTTTCTTGGCTTATTTAAAATAAAGAAAATGCAATATTGGAAAGGATTAAAAAAAACAAGCTAAAACATTTAGTGAGAGCAGTATAAAAAGAACTTTACATTTACATCAACTGTACAGCTGCAATAATTTAGTGAATGATTAGTTGCCAATTGTTAAGCACCTATTTTAATTGTTTTGAGACATTATTTTAGATGAAAGCATCATATGTTCAGATTCTAGTCTCCAACAGTTTCTGGTTTTATTTCTGAAAAAGTAAATACTGAGCCACTAATCAATTAATGCAGAAAATAAACCAATATTAAAATCAAATTAAAAATAGTTGCTGCATTAAAGGTCAAATCAATGAGTACCGTACTTTCTGTTTTTTGATTAATACTAGAGTACAGCAAGAGATCAACAACTTCAATCAAAAGACAATGTTTTAACTGTTTCATAACATTTGACATTGAAAAGTAAAACGTGTTACATTAACCATAAAACCAGTTCTAAATGGGCACAACTCACAATAGTTTCTCTTTAACATCAAACAAGGACACTGGTCCATTTGTGTATTTGGTCATATGGGCTAAACACCTACAGAGCAGCTTTTAAAGAATCATTTTGAAACAAAAAAACAAACAAGCTTTGAACTCCAGGGGAGATGCATTAAATACAACTCTTCATCAAGTCATTCTTGAGAGTTTGTAACCTGGCTGACAGTTTACCATCTTCTAGACCAGGTAAAATCTTCTGAACACATTCAAAAGTGTTTGTAAGTGCTTTGAGATACCTGAGGTGAGCCCAAACAGCAGGAAGGCATCCACACATCTGGGACAGCTGACAATGATGTCACTTTCAGTGAACATTCCAACTTTCACAGGCTGGTAACAAAGTTCATGCTCGCAGTGAACTGGATTTGTGTCATGGTCACTGGTGATGGTAACAAGGGCCACTGCAACATCTCCATCAGCTCTGGCTCATCCTAAAAAGAATGAAAGAGATTATCAGAATCAAATGCTTTATAACAGTTTGACTTTATTATTTAATGTCCTTTTCTAATAGTTTTATTTCAGTAAATCCATTCAAACAGTGAAACTTGTATATTATATTAATTCATTACACACAGACTGATATAGTTCAAGTGTTTATTTCTTTTAATGTTGATGGTTATAACTAATGAAAACCCTAAATTCAGTATCTCAGAAAATTGGGATATTACTTAAGACCACTGGGGAAAAAATAGGATTTTTAGAAATGTTGGCCAACTAAAAAGTATGAACATGAAAAGTATGAACATGAAAACTATGAGCATGAAAAGTATGGCCATTAGGCATGTAACGGTTGTAATGGATTTACCGAACCGTTTCGGTACAGCACGTTCGGTTCGGTCCACCTGCGTACCGTTTCGGTTATTTTTTTCACTCATTGAACGTTAATATATGCGCCGCGGAACAAAATTTCCTGGGCGCGTTTCAGCACGGAGCTATTATCGCGACGCACGCGCAGCATTATTAGCCATTAGCTGCTCGCTCTGGTCTCCTGTTTGTGAACGTTATGGCTTTCTTGTTAAAAGACGAGCGCACACGCAGCTTGTGTGGACATTCATGAAGACTCTGCAGCAGCTGCGTGAGTGACGCAGCTCTCTGCGCGCGCTGGAAACTACGTCATCGGAATGTGAACAGAAACATCAGCTGTTGCAGAAACACCGCTAAAAGCAGCTGCATTTAAACAACTTTTATCAGGTAATCAGAGCGGTCCAGAGCAATAACACAAACTGTATGAGTTTTTAAAGATCTGAATCTAGTCTGAATGTTTTTTATGCGCAGTTGATCCTTGCTATGAGACATCCATCACGTCAACACTTCAGTCAAAAAGTTCAGCTCTTTATGAAAAAACTAAAACTGATTGTGAACAAGTCCTGGGGCTGATTTAAGCCCTGCCCTGATGATGAGTGGGAGATTCAACCGTTCAAGAGGTAATAATAAATTCAATTTATACCGCACTTTTCATTAATAAAAATCTCAAAGTGCTACAACAATAAAACAAGTGATAAAATCAAATAAAATCAATAATGATATCAACTAAGATTAAAGACAGAATCATGTGGAGGCAGAATAGGCCTGCTTAAAAATAAATAAATAAATAATTAAAACAAGTGATAAAATCAAGTAAAATCAATAATACTATCAACCAAGATCAAAGATAAAATCATGTGGAGGCAGAATAGGCTTGCTTAAAAAGAAAAGTCTTTAAACCGCTTTTAAAGTCAACCAGTGACTGTGGAGCTCTCAGGTAGTCAGGGAGGGAGTTCCATAGGCGGGAGGCAGCCACACAGAATGCCCGGTCTCCCATGGTCCTTAATTTGGTTAGTGGAATGTGAAGTAGATTACTGTTCTGTGATCGTAGAGACCTGGTGGATGAATATGGTGCAAAAATGTCCTTTAGATAGTCAGGTGAAGTTCCGTGTAAGCATTGATGTGTAATGAGAGCAGTTTTGTACTGAATTCTGTAGGTGACAGGAAGCCAATGGAGGTTATGGAGAATGGGTGTAATATGTTCAAATTTACAAACTCTCAATAAAATCCTTGCTGCACTGTTTTGAATATATTGAAGCTTCTGAAGATTTTTGCCAGGGATTCCAATAAGGTATTGTTCTTTTATTATAATTATTATTTATAATTTATTATTATTTAAAATCATAATCTTATTAACTTTTTTTTTTTACCTCTGTTTTATTTCCAGTATTTCCAGTTACAGAGGTAGCATGTCTCTTCCACTTCAGGGAAATCCACCAGAGATCACCTGCTGCAGCTAAGAAGTGTGTGATGACTGAACTGAACTCTGGTTGTGAGTAGGCATGTAACGAGATCTCGTTGTACGAGATCTCGCGATATTAAACTCCCGCGATATCTCTCGTTGAGAGGTAACGTCTCGCGAGATGCTAATGCTAGCGCTAGCAGAGCCCCTAGCAAGTCAGCGTCACGGACAGCATGGCTTCGCCGGATGAAGTTGCTATAGAAGACGCCCCAACTACTGATGGAGGGTCCCAGTGCCGCAGACGAGACGCCTCTACATTGATGGAGGGTCCCGGGGCTGCCGACGCTGCCCCGAATGTAAAGACACGCGTGTAAACACCGGTGTTGCCAGATAGAGTCCCACCCACCCAAAGCACTCTTTACCCGCAAAAGGCAGAAGGAAAATCGCGGTGAACCGCCCAATCTGGCAACACTGGTGAGTGACGGCTGCAGATTCAGCGCTGATGCGGATATTTATGTGGAAAGTCCTGCGTGAATATCTATTTTTTTTAACAAAGTTGAACGTTCTAAGGTCTAAGGAGATTCAATCAGTAAAATGAAGACATCAGTTGGGTTTGTAATACATGTTAAAACAGAATAAAAGCCTTTTTGCGGCATAAAACCGATCTTTGAAGTTTTCTTGAACTAATGTTAAAATCTCGTCTCGTTCTCGCGAGATCTGTGATTTTCTCGTCTCGTCTCGTGAGTTTTGTGTATCGTTACACCCCTAGTTGTGAGTAATGAGGACAAATACAGCCACACTGCTGCAACTGGACAAAAACTTGATTAGTTAGATTGTAAACAGTCTGTTGCTGCTTATTGTTCTGGTTCTGACTGTTATTGTATTTATTAAGATTTTTATTATTGTTAATATAGTTTATTTATTGTAGAGTGCTGTTTATTTAAAATATCATACATCCAAATGGGTCACTTTTATTTATTACTAGAATACAATACAAACATATTTTTGGCACATTTTCAAAATAAACATTTTGTAAGTCTTTATTTTGTCTTTTTTTTTTTTTGTACCGAAAATAAACCAAAAATAAACCGAACCGAGCCCTCCTTGTAGTTGAACCGAACCGAAATGTGATTTTAGCGTATCGTTACACCCCTAATGACCATGTACAGCATCAATACTTTGTTGGGATTCCTTTTATCTGGATTACTGCAGCAATGCGTCGTGGCATGGAGTCGATCAGTCTGTGCCACTGCTCATATGAGCCCAGGTTATTCTTGCAGATTAAATTTTCCAACAGGACTTGGCACCTGCACACCGTGCCAAAGCTACAAGTACTTGGTTTAAGGACCATGGTATCCCTGTTCTTAACTGACCAGCAAACTCGCCTGACCGTAACTCCACAGAAAATCTATGGAGTACTGTATTGTGAAGAAGATGCGATACATCAGACCCAACAATTCAGAAGAGCTGAAGGCCACTATCAGAGCAACCTGGGCTCTCAGAACACCTGAGCAGTGACACAGACTGATGGACTCCATGCCACACCACATTGCTGCAGTAATCCAGGCAAAAAGAGCAACAACTAAGTATTGATGCTGTAAATGCTCATACTTTTCATGTTCATACTTTTAAGTTGGTCAACATTTCTAAAAAATATATATATATTTTTTTATTGGTCTTAAGTAATATTCTAATTTTCTGAGATATCGAATTTAGGGTTTTCATTAGTTGTCAGTTATAATCATCAACATTAGAAGAAATAAACATTTGAAATATATCAGTCTGTGTGTAATGAATGAATATATGAAATATATCAGTCTGTGTGTAATGAATGAATATATTATACAAGTTACACTTTTTGAAAGGAATTAATGAAATAAATCAACCTTTTCATGATACAGTATTCTAATTGTATGACCAGCACCAGTATGTCAATGAACAGTATAAATCCTGAGAAAAGACCAGTCATCAATTCAGTTTGTCACAACTTAAAGGTCCACTGACATGATTTTTTTGACTATTCATCAAATTGCTCAAAATGTATATATATTATCATTTAAATATGTTCGTTTTTGCAAACAAAATGATAAATCCCTTTAATTTTGCTTTAAAAGTGATTTTGAACTTCAAGCCGTGTTTAATCATGGGAAATCCGATTACACGCGGACGCACCATCTGTGACGTAGTATGAGGCAGAGGGCTCTGGTCTCTTTAATAGCGGACCATTTAAAACTGGATGAATTTAGCAATCTATGTGAAGATTTGAGCTATTTGTCTTCATTTTGGGAAGCAGAAAATAGTTTGGATGATGAAACAAGAAACAACAGGATCTAATTTAGGTCTGATGCTGTATCAGACTTACCTTCATGTCATGCTTCATCATCAGACTGTTCAGAAGATGACTGAGCCTGCCCATAACTAGCCTGGTTGATACCAGACCCATGTCCTTCACTTCGCTTTGGACTAGGGTCTGGCATCTCTGCCATAGACAACGATTTCTCCTGGAGATTTTTGAATGGACCAATCAGAGAACAGGAGGCAGAGTTTTGTTAGTTTAGCCTGGCGAGGTCCAGGCTATCAGATAAATTGCTCAGAAACCACTCGGTGGATATTTTTTCTGCCACCAGTGTGTAATTATATGTCTTTAATTTACTGACTGTTGGCCTAGATGAAACATTTGAGATAAAATTCGATTTTTTATCATTTATTTTCGTAGCGCACCCGAGGCTGTTTGGAAAATATCAAACCGAAACTATTTAATATCCAGCAGATTTGACCATTTCGTGAATTGATTTAGGAACTGTTAAGCTCAGGAACACTTCTGATATAACGTCAGCTATGAACTATATTTTTTCTCAGCAGAGAAATAATAGTTTTTTACCTTGTTTTGATGAAAATTCGTTCGTGGCGGCAGCCATTTTGAATGACGACGTCAGTCGACATCGTTCAAAACTCCGCCTTCTGCTCTCTGATTGCTCAGGAACACTTCTGATATAACGTCAGCTATGAAATCTATTTTTTCTCAGCAGAGAAATAATAGTTTTTTACCTTGTTTTATTGAAAATTCCTTCGTGGCGGCAGCCATTTTGAATGACGACGTCAGTCGACGTCGTTCAAAACTCCGCCTTCTGTTCTCTGATTGGTCCGGTCAAAACCTACCGGAGACATCCTTGTGGATGGGAGAAATGCCAGACCCAGCAGTGAAGGGAAATGAGAATTGAGCGGAGCTGCGTAGGAATGGCGAGGGCCAGGCTAGCCCATAACAGTCACCAGCCAGACTGTCATGTCCAAGGTCACACTGTCATCCTACAGTCAGTCGATTTTCTGTAGTCATCCGTTATCAGTTGAAGTCGCTTCTGTACATCTGCACGAGTTCTCCGTCTTATGGTGGAGTTGGTGACGGGTGTAGTCTTTCTATTCATCTAAAAGAAAAAGTTCAGAAACAAGAAGTGAGTTGTGGAAAGGGGAACATTATTTTGTTCATATTATTACAGATTACATTACATTACATTATTATGTAATAGTGTTACACACATACCCTGATGCATGCTCAATAATCCAGGTAGAAAAATCTAAAAAAGCTAAGTCTGGTCCTCTGGACATTCAAAAAAAAAAAAAAGAAACTGTCCAGATGACCTGACTGAGAATTATTGGCTTTGGTACCTGGATTATTGAGCATGAACTTTCTTGCCATAAAATTCTCAACTGTGTCAATATTAATAGTTTTATCTTTAAACATCTTTAAAATTTACAGCATTGAAATTCATAGTTAATTAAATAAAACTTTTGGGTGTTGTTATTGATGAGAAGCTGACATGGAAATCTCATGTAAATCACTTAAGAATAAAAACAAAAGCAATTGCATTACTGTATAAAGTAAAATAGTTTTTGAATGACAAAGTTTTGTATATACAATCCCATGTATTGTATAATGTAATGATTGTTCCATATTTAATCTATTGTATTGAAGTTTGGGGAAAAGCATGCAAAACTATTACAAACCCTGTTTTTATTTTACAAAAAAAGAGCTATAAGAATTATTAAGAAGTGCTATGGTCATCCAACAAATATATTATTTAATTAATTGAAATTATTAAAAGTGTATGATTTTGTTGAACATAGTATTTTACAAGTCATGTATAAAACTCATAAAACTATTACCCCCAAATATTCAATTAAAATTTGTTGAAAAAAAAAAGAGTAAATATAACCTGAAGGGAATGTAAATGTGTAAATGTTACCTTCATTCAGAACTACAGTAGTCTGAAGGAGCCGTGTTGTAAATCAGGAAACAGGACTGTGAAGTTTACTTGATATCACCATAAGCATTTCTAAAACTATTTATATGTTTTAAAAGATGATTAAATTAAAGTTGTTGGGAATGTATAATGCAGGTGAAGGATACCTGTTTTTGTTTGTTTGTTTTTTCAGTTTGGAGATTGTTCAAGTGAAGGTTGTTGTTTGTTTGTTGTTTATTTTAATAAGGGGCAGATATTATAAGACTATTTTCTTCTTTCTGCAACTTTTCTTTCAGTGTTTTTTTTCCCTTTCTGATGAATTTGTTTTATTTTGAATAAATGAATTAACAAAACATGCAGCGCTGGAGCTGTTTGTTTCAGGGACACGTTGAATCAAACTTTATTTATTGTGCTTCATCTTCTGACTCTCATCATGTTCTATCGAGTGGAAACTTCAGATTAAACAAGTTGGATGTTCTCACGCTAGTTAGAACGACTCTGTGTCATGTTTTGAAGCATAAAGAAACCGAGTAGGACCTCGCTGCAGCAGAAACCTGCCTGAAGCAGCTACAAAACCAGTAATGTTGCAAAAATACGTATTTCAAGTAAACTAGTATTTCAGCCTGGCTGTATTGTTCTGCTGGCTGGTCAGCGCATGTTAACAGACATGCGACGCAAACGCGTGGATGCGGGGCCTTGTCTCTTTTGAAAAGACATCCAGCAGCAGGTTTTGTTCATTCAAGTGAACAGAGCTAACAGCTAGCAAATAAACAAACAGAACCGATTACCTTCAACTTCCAACTGAATGTCCAGTCGTCGTCCAGTGTCAGACCAGTCGACGTCTAAGTTTTACGAGCGCTAAGTCCAACACAACAACAGCTTCTTGTCCAACAGTTGGAAAGGAAATGGCTACATTTGAACGAAGGGCGCGAAGCAAGAGGCGTTGATTGGTTGAATATGATCACATGCTACTTCCCCAATAAACAAGAGTGGCGTTGATTGGTTCACATGCAACCTGACAAGCAAGAGTGGCGTTGATTGGTTGAGACGTACATGATCACGTTTTAACCCCAATCCAAACATAACGCATGAAGAATGAAGATCACAAACAGAAAAATGGCAGAAAGCAGCAACTTCTGTTTCACGCCTGGAGTAACGCAGAATAAAATTGAATAATGATAGTAATAATGATGATAATAATAATACCCTGATGCATGCTCAATAATAATAATAACAATATATATATATATATATATATATATATATATATATATATATATATATATATGTTCCAAAAAACTGACAAAACGTTTAAAACAGAAGTACTAAAAATAAACCAGTGTGAAAATACTTTGTATAAAATTACCTTGGCCAAAAGTTTAAACAGAAGTATATAGTATACTTAAGAGTTTTAGTTTATTTTTAGTATAAGTCAAGTATTGTATAAAATAAACTTGGCTAAGTATACTTTTGATAAGTACCTAAAAAGTAAACTTGAAAGTATATTCTTATTTTTTTAGTTTAAAATTAGTATACTTTAAGGATACTTGCATATACAGTACTACTTTTTGGGCCGCCTAGAGGGCGGGACATGGAGCGTGTTTATGCTGGCCTTTGTCACTAGCTCCACCTGGAGAGCGTATCCGCCTACAGTGCGGAGCACGGATCCGTGTGGGGTCATGTTCCCAGAGCACTAGAGCACTTAAGGCTCACAGATCCGTGCCGGGTCCGTTATCCTGACAGTGTGGGGGGTCGGTTATTTGGCATGCTGGGCGGATCTGCTCCGGACGCGCAAACCGCAGATCCGCGGCGCGGATCTTAAAGGGGACCACAGATTGCTTTTTAAAAATTTTATGGTATTTCTTTGGGGTTAAAAAACAGTGTTCATTCAATTTAATACACAAAATAATTCTTAGATAATCAATTATACCCTTTTTAATTCTGCCATTTTTAACTTTCGTTTTGAACGACCGGTTTATGATGAGGAGGTCTTGTGGCACGCCCTTCAAAGATCTGCTTACATTAACTCCGCCCTCCAAAGGCAGACGAGGAAGTCTGAACTCACGTTACTGCACGTTTCTTTTGCCTCCTTCTGACTCTCCCTCCCTCTGACTCTCCCTCCCTCTGACTCTCCCTCCTTCTGCCTGTGGCGCAGCTGTAGGGGAGCAAAGCACACACACACACAAGCACAGCAGCACAGCGGGGGCTTTTTTATCTGCGTCCCTCCGAGGAGCACGTGCGGGCCGGCACACACACACATACACACACACACTCACAGCGGGCTTTCTTTTTATCAACACTACCTGACGCTCTGATGGAATTAAATAGGAGCTCCAAGTGATCTTGGCTCAGGCTGAACCTGTATGTGAGGACACACACACACGCGCACACACGGGTTTGGTTGCGTTAAGTAGTCTGTCCTGCTAATGACACATAAACCAACACACACACACACACACACAGAAACATGCGCATCTGTTCCCATCTGAAAACTATCAATTTTAAATCCATTATCTGCGCCACGAGGGTCAGAGAGTTAGCTGGCTAGACTCTGTGACATTTTTAGCCATGAAATCAGGAAAAACAACCGTCAACTCTTTTATACTGGAGTGGGTTGAGCCGCACCAGGGGTTGCTAGGTGAGGGGGCTGGACTCAGGTTCGAGGTGGGTTGTCCTCGCGCCTGTGACGTAACAGGCGCGATGATTTCAAACCGAAACCTATCTTATCACAGTTAAATAAATATACTTAGAGTAAATAAACCACTGGGTGCATTTTTTTGGCCTTAGGACTGTTTTTTTATGGAGTAAATACCCAAAGTTGAGTAAAAAAAACATTAAAAAGTGAATTTTGAATATGTGGTCCCCTTTAACAGGTAAGAATGCGGATCCGCGACGGTGTCCACTGCTATGAGGGATTGATCTTTGGAATGGACTAGACGACAATGTAAAAAATGTGAAGTCCATACTAATATTTAAGAAAATGATTAAAACTATTTTGTTGAAGAGTTACATTTAAGCAGTGATGGCATAGTTCCATTGAAAAAGTAACTTAGTTAAGTTACTGATTAGTCTTTGGGAAAAGTAACTTAGTTAAGTTACTGATTACTTGATTTGGAAAGTAACTAAGTTAGATTACTAAGTTACTTTAGTTACTTTCAGCAGCTGCTGACAAGAACCCTCTCTGTCACAATACATAAAAAATGTAAATGTATTAATAAAATAATTACTAATAAAAATATTCAAAAACAAAATGGTCTTTCTTGACTTCATTAAACATAAATACTTGTTTTTATGAAACATAAAAGTCTGAGGTCATTAAACAAATACTTTTTATAAAAAATAAGGCAATATTTCTTGATATATCATCATAAATGAAGGTTGAATGAATAAAGGAATACTTGCTTTATATAAAAAATAGTGTCTTCTTGACTTCACTAAACAAATAATATTTTTACAAAAAAGTATTTCTGTAAATACTTTTTAAAATAAATAATATAATAAAGACAGTCTTTTAACATCAAAATCAGAGTTTTTTATTTTTATTTTAGAAAACTGTGTACACATGGGTCTTAGTTACATCCAAACAAACATAAATTGTAAAAGAAAAACAGAAATACGTTCTAAGATATGAATTAAGAAATACTCTAAACTAAGAATACACTAAGCACTAGTACAAAAACAATATGCTGAACAACTGCAGTATATATCCATACTTTTTTCTATCCATAAAGTAATAACAAAAATATATTTCTGAATCAAAGCCCCAGTTCTCACACAGGTTACTGAAATCTGTAAAGGGCTGCATCATGCACGTTCTCCTGACACTGAATGGAGCTGTAGATGAGCTTGTTTGCATAAATACTAGAAGAAACCAGAACAAAGAATGTATTTGTATGTAAATACCAGAAGACCTATTGCATCCATCCAGCTTAAAAGCTGCCACACCAGTTTCTACACAGCAGGAGGTGTGGGGGGGCTGCACCGAAGTCAAGCTTGTTGTTTTGGTCGCGGGGTGGTGGTGGCGGGGGGGGACCTCCTGACTCGCAGCAGCTC
>JBBPBX010087839.1:0-14619 GCA_038048925.1 Garcialebias charrua
TCTCTAATTGGATCTTAGGGATGATTTGTTTAGCCATGGCACCCTTCAACTGATTTGCCAGTAGTTTTCCTGACTTTTCTCCATGTATGTAAAATGATGATTTACTTTTCAAAAGTGATTGTTCTATTGAGTATGTAGACAATAAATCAAACTTAGTTTTGAGTTCTACTTTTTTTTTGTACAGATTAGGGCATTTGTTTTGAGCGTATTGTTGATCAATTTCTTTTATCTGCTGGGCTAAATCATTTCTTTCTTTTTGAGATTTTTGCCTCAGTCGGGCGGTATATGAAATGATTTGTCCCCTAAGATAGGCCTTAAGGGTATCCCAAACTGTTGACAGTGGGATCCCAGGAGTTCTGTTTATGGATAGAAAGAAGGTTATTTCTTTTTCTATAAATGTAACAAAATCATTGTTTAACAGTAACGTTGAATTGAATCTCCACTGTCTACTCCTTATAGGAATGTCAGGGAGGGACAAAGACAGAGTGACAGGTGCATGGTCTGAGATGACAATACTGTGGTAGTCACAGCCACGGACAGAGGGAAGAAGTTTGTTGTCCATGAAAAAGTAATCGATCCTCGAGTATGAATGATGAACATGAGAAAAAAAAGAATATTCTCTCTCAGCTGGGTGTAAAAAACGCCATACATCGCACAGGCCATACTTAGATAGAAAGGCACGAATAGTGTGGGACGACCTGCTGGCTGTGGCAGGGTTTGTAGAGGATCTGTCCAAAACTGGGTCCAACCAGCAATTCAAGTCACCACTGAGTATCAATGAGTATGTGTTTAGGTCCGGGAGCAGTGAGAATAATTTCTCAAAGAAACCAACATCATCCGTATTTGGGGCATAAACGTTAACTAGCACTACTGGTGTGTTGTACAATTTACCGGAAACAATCACAAAACGACCATATTTATCTGAGTTAACTTGAAAAGGTTCAAATGAAATGTCTTGACTGATGAGGATCGAGACGCCCCGAGCCTTTGCTCGAAATGAGGAATGGAAACTCTGCCCGTGCCATGTTTGCAGTAATCGTTTGCTATCGTCACTTCTAATGTGAGTCTCCTGCAGGAAAGCAATGCCTGTATTTAACTGTTTTAAATGAGAGAGCACCTTCCTTCTCTTGACGGGGTGGTTCAAACCTTTGACGTTCCAGCTTGACAACACCAACTGACCACTCATATTACTAATAATTTGTATAAGAAAGGTAGGTAATACAGTCTAATGTGTTGATGGCTGTGCAGTTCTTGGCAAAGTGAAAGAAAATATAAATTAATGGCAGTGATGGACCCCCCACCCCCCTCCCTTTCCCACCCTGGACAGCTGCAACAGACAGAAGCAGCAAGCTCCATAGAAATTAAAAATAAGTCTCCTGTCTAACTTTTAAACTAGTGCTCCAGTATCATAGAGGGAAAAAAATGTATAAGCACCTCATGCAAGGCCAAAAATGTACACATAGATGTGTGATCACGCATACACATATAAACAAAGTTAAATTAATCCTAATCCTAAATTAAATCTTCAATCAGTCCAAGACCAATTCAAGATTCAATTCAAGATAGTCAACAGGTAAACAAGAAGAGGAAAAATGTTAATAGTTCAAAATAATATATTAAAAAACATTATATATTTCACCCATTTTTATACATGGATAGGCCTACTTCAATTATTTATGTGCCTAAATACCTAATGCCTAAAAAAAAGGATTTTTTTTTTTTATATAAGCACCTCACAAACTAGTTTAAAGTATGCAAGGCCAAAAAATGTAGACACATGTGTACCGGTAATCACGCACACATATACAAACGTAAAGTTAAATTAATCCCAATCTCAAATTAATTATCAATCAATCCAGGACTAACCCAAGATTCAGCTCAAAATAGTCAACAGGTAAACGAGAAAAGGAAAAATGTTTCATTTCAAAATGTTTTTTTTTTTTTTTTTCTTCTTCTTTCGGCTTTTTTCCCTGCGTTAGGGGTCGCCACAGCGAACTGGTCGCACGAAGATTTGGCAGTTTTTACGCCGGATGCCCTTCCTGACGCAACCACAGACCACCGAGCAACCACAGCCCTCTGTGTGGAGCAGAGAGCTGATATCTAGGGTTCCCGGGGGAGCAGATGGTGTGGGTTAAGGGCCTTGCTCAAGGGCCCAGAGTGGGGCAGATGAGGGTGGAGACAAGTGTGACCATTTCACGTACCCCACCCACATCTTTGATGTTGTCGGTACCGGGGCTTGAACCGGCGACCTTCCGATCACAAGCTCACCTTCTTAACCTCTGCGCCACCACTCCCTTTCATTTCAAAAATGTTAATAGTTCAAAAAAAAGCTGCAACTAAAAAAGTCTCAGATAATCAGAGTATGGGCAGAGTCCTGCTCATCTGTTCCTCACCTCATGTAAAGAAAAGTTTAGTGTAATAATCAAAGCCAGTGCGGGAACAGCGCATTGTTCATCAGTTAGAAGAAAAGTTTAAATGTTACTTGCGCTGTGAAGCTTGAAAGGTGTCCATGAACTTCTGCGCCTCCTCCACAGAGCCCAGCCACTTTCTGTGTCCATCAGGTAAAGTCACGCGAAGTCGAGCAGGAAAAAGCAGAGCAGGTTTTAGACCCAGAGAATACAGTGCGGACATCACGTCCTTATATTCCACTCGCTGGTTGAGGACTTCTGGGCTGTAGTCTTCCACGATCCGCACCGGTTTTCCCTGGTATTCAAGCCTGCCTCTGCGTCGGGCCTCCCGGATCATGAGCTCCTTCACCTGGACCCGGTGCACTCGCAGGATAACCGGGCGCGGCCGCTGGTCCGAGGCGGGTTTCGGAGCGAGGGTTCGATGAGCCCGGTCCAGTTCGGGTGGAGAAGGAAGCGTGTCACGCCCGTAGATGTCACACAGCAGGTTGGAAAAGAAGTCTGTGGGACGTCCGCTTTCAATAGATTCCGGTAAACCCAGCACACGAATATTCTGCCGTCTGCTTCGATTTTCTAAATCCGCCAGTTTAGATCTTAGTCTGGTGTTTTCCTCCTGCAGAGTTGAGCAGGTGTTTTCCACCTCCGACATGCGCTGGCTCAGGTCGTTAGTGACAAGTTCCAGTGATGACACACGCTGGCCGTGTTCCTCCACCGCGAGCCGGGTCTGGTCCAATTTGAGATCCAGCTGACTAAAAGTTTGTTTAAACTCAGCTGACAGCGCAGCGCGGTGCTCCTCGAGCAGCGAGGTAATTGCCTCGAGGGTTAGGCCAGCGTCATCCTTCTCGGAGTCCTTCTTCGATCTTGCCGACCTCTGAGACATTTTTTAATCCAAAATCTTCAAAAGAGATGCTTAATGGAAGTTGTGTGAATGATAATAGGCAAAAAATATTACATATAGAGGGCTTGGTGGTACTATAAAATAAATTTTACCCGGAGCACTGGCAAGTGCGACTCACTCCATCTCACGACCACCTTCTTCCAGTTATTTAACAGTTAAAAATGGTGTACCACAAGGCTCAGTCTTAGGACCAACCCTCTTTACAATCGACATAGGTAATGTAGGTCAGAGCATCCCTGATGCATCCTTACATTTCTACGCTGATGACACAGCTGTTTACTGTCGAGCTAAAACAGTTGCGAAGGCTTTCCAGCTTTTGCAATCCGCCTTGGCATCATCCAGTCAGATTTGTTCCATCTCAAACTTGTCCTAAAGGCTGATAAAACCAAACCGATGCTTTTTTCAAACAGGAAGTCGGTCCCAGCAGTTCTTCCTCTGATTTTATCCTCAAACGGTGTCCCTATTGAGTTTGTTGATTCCTATAAATATTTGGGTATCCTGGTCGATTTGCATCTCTCTTTTAAACTCCACGTGGAAAACCTAGTAAAGAAACTGAAAGTTAAACTGGGTTTCTTTTTCAGAAACAGATCATGTCTAACACTGAATGCTAGGAAATGCCTTGTATCTGTGACTTTCCTTCCCTCCATTGATTACGGTGACATTATCTACATGAACGCTCCTACAAGCACCCTGCAGATGTTGGATGGTGCACCACACAGACTCTTCCACTAGTACATTTTCATCTTTAAATCACTTCTTGGTCTGCTGCCTTCATACATCTCCTCTTACATGTCTCTGCATGAGTGCAGCTACAGCGTGTGCTCTCAGGACATGATTACCTGCAGTGTTCCATCAGTGAGAACTGAGCTTGGCAAAAGGGCCTTCTCCTACTCCGCTCCTGCTTCCTGGAATATCTTACAAAAAGATCTGAAGTTCTTGACCTCTCTAAATGGTTTTAAGAATCTGTTGGAATCCTGGCAAAAACCAATGCAGACATGTTCCTGTTTTTGATTTTTTACATCTACCTTATAATCTGTCTGTTTTGCTACTTTGATATATTTGTTTTAACTTGTTAAAAAAAATCTGTATTTCTCTTATGATTGTCTATTGTTGATTAAGGAAAATCTACTGTTGCTGCTGTTGTCATCATTCTTTGTTTGTAGACATGTCTCTTGTAAAGGAGCCCTCGAGGCTCAATGAGATTAACCTGACTAAATAAAGGTTGAATGAATTTAGCTCAACATCTGTAAAATGGACTGAGCTGTGTAGCTATAGCTGAAATTGGATTGGACATTGCAATGGACACACGTTAGCCTGGCCCTCGCCTTCCTGCACAGCTCCGCTCAATTCTCATTTCCCTTCACTGCACAGTCTGGGACTTCTCCCATCCACAACCATTTCTCCGGTAGATTTTTGTTCGGACCAATCAGAGAACAGAAGGGGCGGAGTTTTGAACGACGTCGACTGACGTCGTCATTCAAAATGGCTGCCGCCACGAAGGAATTTTCATCAAAACAAGGTAAAAAACTATTATTTCTCTGCTGATAAAAAATATATTTCTTAGCTGACGTTATATCAGAAGTGTTCCTGAGCAATCAGAGAGCAGAAGGCGGAGTTTTGAACGACGTCGACTGACGTCGTCATTCAAAATGGCTGCCGCCACGAAGGAATTTTCATCAAAACAAGGTAAAAAACTATTATTTCTCTGCTGATAAAAAATATATTTCTTAGCTGACGTTATATCAGAAGTGTTCCTGAGCTTAACAGTTCCTAAATCAATTCACGAAATGGTCAAATCTGCTGGATTTAAATAGTTTCGGTTTGATATTTTCCAAACAGCCTCGGGTGCGCTACGAAAATAAATGATAAAAAATCGAATTTTATCTCAAATGTTTCATCTAGGCCAACAGTCAGTAAATTAAAGACATATAATTACACACTGGTGGCAGAAAAAATATCCACCGAGTGGTTTCTGAGCAATTTATCTGATAGCCTGGACCTCGCCAGGCTAAACTAACAAAACTCCGCCTTCTGTTCTCTGATTGGTCCATTCAAAAATCTCCAGGAGAAATCGTTTTCAATGGGAGGAATGCCAGACCCTAGTCCAAAGCGAAGTGAAGGACATGGGTCTGGTTCCAACCAGGCTAGACACACGTGGACACGTGTAAAAACAGTGTTGCTCGCTTTTGTCTTTCAGTGGTGGGCGACAGTAAACAGCTGGCAGTGACTGTTGGGTATGCAATAGTAAATATTTTTTTAAATAATAATATTAAACATATCAAATTAAAATAAAAATAAAAATATATTCTAAGTATTCTTAGTTTTTAATGATTTTTAGCAGAATATCTGTTTGTATCTCCAGCATAAGCAAAACTGAATTTCATCTCTCTAATTTAATCTTATTTATTTGTAATAAAACTTCATGACTTGCTGTTCATTCCACACAGTGTGAGTTGATTTGGTGTTTTTTTTTTTGTTTGTTTGTTCGGTGCTCCCATGTTTTAAGTTCTTTTTTAAATTATTCAGTATTATCATTAAGTGTGTGGTACTTTTTCATTATTTTTTTACTCCCATTGTTGTTGTTAAGCACTTTGATACCAGTTTCTGTTTTAATGCTTTATAAATAAAGTTGACTTGACTTGCTACTTTGACAGACTCAAGCTGGACTTTCCTGCTTTAATATCAAGCCATTTCCCCTTAAAATTTAGAAAGGCTTGTTTGTTTGTTGTTTGTTTGGTGGTGGTTGTTGTTGTCATTGTTGTCGTCCCTGACTCCTCTTACTGCAGTGCACTTAATATGGGATCAGCTCAAAATATACAAACCCTGCAGGTGATTGTTTGCTGTTTAAAGTTCCTGTCGTAATGCTTTGTTTTCTTGAACCCCACTTCATAACTTCCTTTGTTTTAAAAAGCTGCCACACAAATTTAAAACTTTCTTTCCAACAAAAAAACAGTTAGAAATGATCCCAGTTGTAATAAATGTTTAAAATTTAACTTCCTACTTAATTTTTTTTAACCTGGATTATTGAGCATGGACTTTGATGTTTTGAACCACTATATGGCTGCCTCAGAGGAGTCGACGGGAGAGAGGGCGGGCTTCAGAAACCCTCATCACCAGCAAACTGGCTGGCCCACTATGTGTGTGTGCTGCTTGTGGAACTGAGTTTGTTGTGGCTCCTCGGACTGATGAAGTCCTTCGGATGAAGGACAAAATGTTTAAAAATAAAAAAATTAAAATAAACTGTCCCGATGACCTGACTTAACTTTACTGGAGTTTTTATCTGGATTATTGAGCATGAACTTTGATTCCTTGTTACATTTTTACGAGTTTATGTATCATTTATGAAGTTATTGAAGTTCCATGATTTGGTAAATTATAATATTTTATCAGTTATGTACAGTATAGGGCTCAGAATAACGTATTACCTTTAAATATCCAAATTAATTTTATTAAAAGACAAAGTTGTTATAATCTTAAAGGGACAGAGATACGTATTTGTAAAACCAAAATTCAGAACTACAGTACATTAGTTTGAAGGGACGATCTACCTCAGGGAATTGGATTATGGAATGGTTTGGAGAATGAAGTTAAAAATGCCAAGTCAATGTGTACATTTAAGAAAATGATCAAAACTGAATTGTTAAAGGTGCAGTCTGCAGTTTCTGTAGAACGCAGCACTTAGAAAATTTTTCAACAGGCAAAGCATTCTGATCCCTCCCCCTCAGAGCCATATATGGCTCTGCTCCCCCTTGCTCTGCTGAAATTCAAATTCAAGCTCTGTTTTTATTGGCTGATTCAAATTCAAGCTCTGTTTTTATTGGCTGGTTACAAACTCTGTTTTTATTGGCTGGTTAACGGCGGGTCACTGTGGCTTTTTAGAAATGCTTTTAGTAACACCTGGAGAAGCAAGGGGACTATAGTTTTTTCAAAGATTACTTTGTCTAACATCAGTCTGTCAGGAGATAGTGACAAAGTGAAGAAATATGTTAAAAATATATTTTTAGAAAACTTACAGACTGCACTAGCCTGGTTAAAACCAGACCCTTGTCCTTCACTTCGCTTCGTACTAGGGTCTGGGACTTCTCCCATAGACAACGATTTCTCCGGTAGATTTTTGACCGGACCAATCAGAGAACAGAAGGCGGAGTTTTGTTAGTTTAGCCTGGCGAGGTCCAGGCTATTCAGATAAATAGCTCAGAAACCACTCAGTGGATATTTTTTCTGCTACCAGTGTGTAATTATATGGCTCTAATTTACTGACTGTTGGCCTGGATGAAACATTTGAGATAAAATTCGATTTTTTATAATTTATTTTCGTAGCGCACCCGAGGCTGTTTGGAAAATGTCAAACCGAAACAATTTAAATCCAGCAGATTTGACCATTTCGTGAATTGATTTAGGAACTGTCTGAGCAGCCCAGTCCTCACCTCCTTCTACAGGGGTGCAGTGGAGAGCATCCTGTGCTCCAGCATCAACGTGTGGCATGGAGGCTGCACAGCTGCAGAAAGAAAAGCTTTACAGAGAGTGGTGAAGGCTGCACAGAAGTCTGTTGGAGTCAGTCTCCCCACCATCACAGACATTTACACCTCCAGATGCAGGAAAAGAGCCACCTGCATCATGAAAGACCCCACTCACCCAGCACACTCACTCTTTGCCCCACTCCCCTCAGGACGGAGGTTGAGGAGCATCAAATGTAGAACCACTAGACTGAGGAACAGCTTCTACCCTGAGGCTGTTAGACTCATGAATAAATAATCAACACGAATAAACACTGCAAAATATCACATCATGCTGATGCTGATCTGTTTTCTTGTTGCTGTGTTCATCTGTGACCATCTGCTCATACAGACTCGTGTTCGTGCTGCTGTTTATAATGTAATGGACCTACCCAGGGTCAAATTAAGGTTTTTGAACTGTCCAGTGATGACCTTTACTGACCACTCAGTAAAGCAAGACATTTACTACATAATCATTCATTTAGCTATAATCTGATAAATATAGTCACCAAAAGAGACTATTTCTATCTTTGATTTTATTCTAATGTGATCAAAAGAATAACTTTTGTCATTTTCATGATGTGTGCTTTTTAAGCTGTGTTATTCTGTGAGAGTTAAACTGTGTCCACTGCTGTGTTAAAGGGAAATATCGGGTCACAGAGACCCGACTGTTTTGTTTAGAAATAAGAAGACAGTTTAATCAGTTGTTTTTCATGAACAAGGCTCCAGCTTTCTCTGTCTGTTCCTAAACATTTCCCTCTGCTCTGGCTTTAACCTTGGGTATGATAAGGCAAGTGAACTCCTCTCTGTGTTCCTGTCTTTTTAAGTTCTAACTGTGCGGAAACGCTTCAGTCTTTGAATGGACAGAGAGTTTGAATGGACGGAGACCTGAAAGCTCTCTGCCTTGCAGCTGGTCAAGCTTGGTCAAGAGCCAAAGACTAACTTGTCAGCTAGAACTGATGGACGCCTCCATCCAGTTCCCCGAGCAAAAGCTCCAAAGTTCTTAATGAACTTTCTTTGAGAAACATCTCGTCTTGAAGTCAGCCAGAAGCTGCCACATGTTTCTGACGGCTGACGCGGATCCGAGGAGACGTTGGAAGTAAACGACCAGTTCAGACGTACGAGGGCCGGAAGGACTCTGTGCACCTGGGAGGCTGGCAATATCTTTATCAGACGCATCGTCAAAAGGTAAAGAGCGGTTTACAAACGTACCTGGGATTTAGCCGAAGTCGGATGGAAAGTGTCATCTCTGGTTACACTCGAGATAAATAACTTAATCTCTCCAACCTCTTATTCCTCCTACTCTTTCCCCTCTCTATCTAAGCTGGAAACTATATTTTAAGCTGAAATGCCCCTCAGACTAAATATGTGTAACATCTAATATTTATGTCTGTTGTGTTAAATTTAAGTGTGCTGACGTATTTGAATTGAAAGAAAGTGAAATCATGTCAATCAAGTGTAATGGTGTTAATTTAGTTGATTTATTTTAAATAAATGATAGTGTCTCTTTGACATATCAAACTAAGTTAACGTGTCCATTGTCACTTAATGGCTCTGTTTATTTATCCATCATAAAGATCACAGAAATATTGAATAAACTGAAAAAGAAGAGAATCCGTGAAATTACTATTCAATCTGAATAAGTAAATTAAGGTAAAAAGGAGGTCAGTATTAAACTGACCCCCCCTTTAACCCCTTTACAATAATGATGTTTTTCTATTACATTAGGGCTTAGTGTATTACTAGTTGATGTGTCTCTTAGTTAATTCTAGATGTTATTACTGTTTTTCTCTTGCATTTGTTGTTGGATGTAACTGGGACCCTGTGTACATAATCTCGTTTTCATCACATGTACCACATGCGGTGCAAATGACAATATAAGACTCTCTGACTCTGAACTGTTAAGCTCAGGAACACTTCTGATATAACTTCAGCTAAGAAATGTATTTTTTCTCAGCAAAGAAATAATAGTTTTTTACCTTGTTTTCTTGAAAATTCCTTCGTGGCGGCAGCCATTTTAACTGACGACGTCAGTCGACGTCGTTCAAAACTCCGCCTTCTGTTCTCTGATTGGTCCGGTCAAAAATCTACCGGAGAAATCCTTGTCTATGGGAGAAGTCCCAGACCCTAGTACGAAGCGAAGTGAAGGACAAGGGTCTGGTTTTAACCAGGCTAAGACTGCACTACAGAAACTGCAGACTGCACCTTTAAATATATGTATACACACATTTTTAAATCCAGCTCATTTCACAATTACGTTCATTTATTAAGGAAAAGTTCAGCTCAGACATATATTTGCTATAATTTTTATCAAACAAATAATTGTTTTTAAGTGTTAATCTTCTTAAAAGCCTTGCTGTGCGCTCCTGTGGCAGACATTTGCAGCAGAGCTAAACGTAGGTGCGACCTATACACCAGTGCGACCTATCTAGGGATTTTTCCAATCTATCGGTCTTTTGCAGACACGTGACATTTTGCACTCCCGGTCGCCATATTGGGTGGAGACCGGTTCATTTAAACAGAGGAAGTCCATGCCTTAGCTGCTACCTCGTAAGGATCAATGTTGTTAATTGAAGCTAACTTCACCATGTAACGTTCTCTGGCTTCAAGGTTGAGTTTCTCTCTATAAGGCTTCTGCTCATTTTTATATTTAGTTTGCATTTTGCTGATGTTATTGTTCTGTATCGCACTGTGTTTAACATGGACTTCCTCTGTTTAAATGAACCGGTATCCACCCAACATGACGACCGGAAGTGCAAAAAGACACGAGCCGTGACGTCACGTGCAAAAGACCGATTGGTGATAATTGGACAATGCGACCTATACACAGGTGCGACCTATACACCAGAAAATACTGTATACTGTATATGAAGTAGCGTATGTATATTGTATTAGTTAGAAAATTAGAAAGAGTTATTCATTTTGTTCTGTTACTGGAAGATTATTATTGTTTGAACTGATTGTTTGAAAAAAGGGGCAGATATAATAAGAATTTTTTTCTTCTTTCTGCTACCTTTCATTTTTATATATTTTGTACGTTATCGTTTATGGGATTGTTTTGTATTGTGTTTTTTTTTTATGAACAAATTTTATAAATAAATAAAATAAAATTGTAGTGTAGATTCTGTAGTGTAGATTGTGTGTTTTCCAACTGTTCAGTCGGTACTTGAACGCAGCACAGTAAAACTTGTTTTGGGTGGAACTTTGAACTTTTCCAGCAAATAAACTGTGACCGACCGGATCATGTGACCGAAAGCTGCAGGGGAGCTTTGAGCCGCGGACACTGAACAGATTGTGTCTTTATTTTTTAATTTTTATAGACAGTCAAACAGCTCGCGCTGTTGGACAGGAGAAAATGTCCCCCCGCTACGAAAACAAAGTGGTCGTTGTGACCGGAGGGTCCAAAGGGATCGGCAGAGGGATCGTCAAAGTGTTTGGTACGGGATATTTGCTGTGTTTGTTGTGATTGTTGCGCATTAACCAAGCTGCGTCTTTATTTTAGTGGAAAATGGAGCCAAGGTGGTGTTTTGCGCACGAGGAGGTCAGTGTTTGTATTTATATTTTTATAATTATATTTTTAATCTTTCCTTGAAAAAGGAACCTTTTTGAAGGTTATCATTGGTTGAAGAAACTGTG
The DNA here is from genome assembly GCA_038048925.1 of Garcialebias charrua. Lineage (NCBI taxonomy): Eukaryota > Metazoa > Chordata > Actinopteri > Cyprinodontiformes > Rivulidae > Garcialebias > Garcialebias charrua. Next base: position 11,436 of record JBBPBX010087839.1, read on the forward strand.
AAATAAGGGGCAGATATAATAAGATTTCACCTTCTTTCTGCTCCCTTCATTTTATCCTACTTGTATTCTTGTATCTGATGAAACTGTCTTGTATTGTTCTTTTTAAATGAATGAATAAACATAAATCAAATCAAAAAGAAAAGCTGTAACGTCACTTCCGTTGTTTTTTTAGTTGCAGCAGGTGACGCTCTGGAGGCGGAGCTTAACCCAGCAGGACCGGGCTCGTGCAAGTTTGTCAGCTGTGACATGTCCAAGGAGGAGGACATTAAGGTAGGTCTGGAGGACAACAGTGTCCCTATACCATACCATACCATTTTATTTATAAAGCACTTTAAACAGGAACAAGTCCACACCAAAGTGCTGGACAAACAAACACGCAACAGGCAACACAGACAATGAAGTACAACACGAAAAACATAAAAACATTGCAGATCATAAATCAAACGATCCACTACAAATCAGCTGGCATTGAAAGCGATGGAGTAGTAGTGAGTTTTTGAGCCAGATGTGGCCCATGTGTTATAAATCTAAAAAGTCTAGGTTACCATACCATTTTATTTATAGAGCACTTTAAACAGCGACAAGGCCAACCAAAGTGCTGTACAAACAAACAACAGGCAACACACACAATGAAGTACAGAAAAATAGACATAACATCGCAGATCATAAATGAAACGACCAAACATAGATCAGCTGGTGTTGAAAGTGACAGAATAGTAATGGGTCTTCAGACGGGATTTGAACACCGAGAGGGAGGGGCCTGTCTGGCGAGCAGAGGTAACTCATTCCAAATGCTGCGTTCCAGTTACGTCGTATTGTGGGAATTTCCCAGTGGTAGATTGAAACCGGAACGCCCGCTCTAGTGGTAAACTCCCACTCGTAAAGTGGGAGAATTTTTTTCTGCCCCCAGTTTCCATTTCAAGATGGCGGCCGGATACTCGCGTCTTCAGTAAGTAAACGCCTTAACTTTTACTAAAATAACAGTTGTAAAATGTTGTTGCGTGTGAGTGAAGACGTTTGGTTTTGTTTTTCTGGTTTTCTTAGCTGTAAAGCCAGTTTTTCTTTTTTCCCAACGATTTACATTAAAGAATTAGAGAAAAATATATATTTTTTCATTCAACCTTTATTTAGTCGGGTAAATCTTTTGAACCTCATGGGCTCATTTACGAAAGCGACCTGCTAAAACTAAAGAACAATGAACAGCAGTGATAGAATTTCATTAAACAATAAACAAACAAACAATAAACAATAGAAAACAAAAAGAGAGAAAAAAACAAAAGATTTTTTTTTTTTTTTTTTAACAAAGTATCAAAAAACTAGCAAAACATTATAAGGTAGACGTATAAAATCAAAGACAGGAACAAATCTGCATTGGTTTTTGCCAGGATTCCAACAGATTCTGAAAACCATTTAGAGAAGTCAAGGTCGAGAGCTTCAGATCTTTTTGTAAGATATTCCATGAAGCAGGAGCGGAGTAGGAGAAGGCCCTTTTTCCAAGTTCAGTCCTCACTGACGGAACACTGCAGGTAATCATGTCCTGAGAGCGCACGCTGTAGCTGCACTCACGCAAAGACATGTAGGAGGAGATGTATGAGGGCAGCAGACCAAGAAATATTAAATCAATTACCTCTCTCATCCTCCGACGGCATGTTCTGTGTCAGGAGTGCATATCTGGTTAGTGATTTATTATACTCGGAAACGACAACAAAAACAAAGTGTGCGTCCATCTTGTTTTTCCACTGGGAGAACCGGAACGTAATTTCAAGTGGTAACTTGGGAAATGACGTCACTACCACTTCCCAGTTTCCAGAATACGAGGCAACTGGAATGCAGCAAGTCTTGGGCCTGCTACAGAGAAGGCCCCGTCACCTCTGCGTTTAAGACGAGTCCCTGGGACTGTCAAAAGTACCTGGTCCGCTGACCTCAGAGCACGTGGTGGGGCATATGGGTGTATCAAATCAGAGAGATGGGCGAGGGCAAGACTGTTCAGCGATTTGTAGACATAGGGGAGGATTTTGAACTGGATACTCTGTGTTAGCAAAATATCCCTTGATCCACTGGTCAGATTTCCATTCATTTGTCCATTCATTCAGGATCTTTTACTCACGTCTTACTTTTTTGGGTCGCGGGGGTCACTGATGCCATAACCAGCAGTCACTGTGAGAGGCAGTGGACAACCTGGACAGGTCTCCAGTCCATCACAGGGGACACCTGGACAGGTCTCCTGTCCATCACAGGGGACACATCGAGACAAACAACCATTCTCTCTCTCACCTAGGGACAATTTAGAGTTACCATCAGCCTAACATGCATGTTTTTGGTCTGTGGGAGGAAACCGGAGTACCCGGAGAAAACTCATGCAGCACGGAGAGAACATGCAAACTCCACCCAGAAAGGCACCCACCGGCCAGGATTCGATCTGGCAACCTTCTCGCTGAGAGGCGGCAGCTCTGCCAACTGCGCCACCGTGCCACCCACAGATAAAATTGTATGTAAATCTACTATAATTTAAAGATGGCTGCCGCAGCATTAGTCCATTCGTGAATCCATCAGTCGTCCTCTTGTTCTGGAGTCGGGTCTCGGGGCCAGCAGCTTGAGGAGGCTCCGACATCTCTTCCCACAGCACCTCTTCCAGCTCTTCTGGGAGGACCGGTGTTTCCAGGTCATCTGAGAGACGTAGACTTCAGACCCGTCGTCAACAGATGATTTTATGATCCGTTAATATCACTGATCCATCTCTACCATCATTCATGAACAAGATGTATATTTATTCAAATGGCAGCCCGGTGGTGCCGTGAGGAGGTGGAGGAGACGTTTCCGTCCTTGTTGGCTGGTGACAAAGTCCAGACGATGCGAGACCAAATGGACTCGATTTGCAGGTTCCGACCAGCGGACATGCGTTCTTTTAGCCTCGGACAGAAAATAATGTCAGAGACGTTTCAAACGCAGACAGTGAGACGACATTCGACTTGTATGGAAAACCACGGAGACCGTGTAGACCAGAAGTGAGACTGGATGATGGAAAGGCAGCTCTAATTAAAAGTTGCTTTAACCGTCTGGATCAGGGGTCTGCAACCTGCGGCTCTGGAGCCACATGCGGCTCTTCAGTCCCTCTGCATTGGCTCTTTCAAGTTTTGACCAAAACTTAACATAAAAATGAATTACAGTATATATATATATACTG
>JBBPBX010087840.1:0-14618 GCA_038048925.1 Garcialebias charrua
TTGTGAGACTTCCATTGGATGATAGTGAGACAGAACCACCAAAGAGATGTATGACAAGAGCACAACTACAAAGGGAAAGTGGACTCCAAAGGTCTTCCCACAGGGATGAGGAAATGTACTCAGACTCAGAGTACGAGGAAGTATACTTATCCAAACCATTGGGAGTTGACTTGGATGGACTGCTAACTCATCCAGAGTTTTCCAACAGATTATCTGGGCTCACCACCAGTGAAACTGACCAACCAAGATCAGTCCAAGACTTGGGAGAGTTAGAGGCAGTTCCTAGTACCTACTCAGACGACGCCACTATCCCTGCTCCAGCACTTGATGACCTAGTGGAGGAAACAGACCTCAACTCAGTACGTATGCCTGCTGAAAGATCAAGGAGAATTGTTCGACCTGTAGTTCGATTGACCTACGATGAACTCGGCAAGCCTTCTGACCAGCCAGTGACAGTCTTCAGCCATGGAGTGTTGGTGGGAAGTGGAACCTACCAAGTCCCCAGAAGCCAGTTTTGCCATACCTTCTGGTGTCACCCCCTGGCCATGTGTGAAACATGTTCAAGGTTAAGTTCTCATTAAAACTAGTTTTAATGTTAGCCTCTGTTAGTTGTCTAACTTTTGATTTGATGAGGACATCAAAATCTTCTAGCAGGGGGAAGATGTAGCCCAGTGGATAAACTGAGGTTTCTACAAGGTAACAATGAGGTTAATAGAAGTCTTACATAATTCAAGACAAAACACAAATATATTAAAAGTAAACATTTATTTACTAATGCATAACATTGATGACAGTTATGGGTTTTTCATATTCTTGTTTCTGAAAGAAATACACTTGTATTTTCCCTTACTTTAATATTTAAATAATATTAAGGGTAAATATAGTTACTAAGTAAATAAAACTGTATTTTGTAAATCAATTGAGCATTATTTTATGTAAATATTGCATGTGGAAGAAGTATTAGTTTGACGTAAGATGCACTGTGTATTTATTTGGTTGAGCCACCTGATTGGTCACTGGGACTGCTCGTCCAGTAGGTGAGCCTCCTGATTGGTCACTGGGACTGCTCGTCCAGTGCGTGACTCGTGATTGGTGAAGAGGGAGGAGGAAGGCGGGACGAAGCGGGTTGATGCAGATTCACCGAGCCGGGCAGACGAGAGAGGAAAAAGTGAGAAGATACAGACTCAAGAGGGAGAAAGTTGGACAAAGCGCCTTGGTGAGGACAAATTTAAGACAAAGTTGGAGGAGCTTGGTCGACGCGAAGGGAGGGACGAGAGGATACAGACGCAAATAGTCCTGGCGAGCTTTGAGTTGAGGAGTTTCAGTTTCGCGGGCTCTGCTGCTGCGTTCAATGGACGTGGGAGAAGAAGAGGACGAGTGAATTGCAACGTTCTCAAAGTTTCCTCTGGGATTTACAAAAACTCTGGGTTTTTGTAACAGGCCTGCAACGTTTTTCCCACTCTTCTGGAGGTTGTGAGTAATAAATTGACTGGGTTACATTTTGTACAGGACTGAGTATATTGATGTACATGGACATTTACTGTTGTTCTTTGGTGAAAAGAAAAAAAAAGACCTGTAATATTCCTTTTGTTCTGCCTTATGTGAAGAGGTATTTTGTTTAAATTTTAAGAGTTTTCCGGCTATAAAGTTTATGGTGGTGACTAGTTAAACTTCCTGTCACTCACTATTAGGTTATTTAGTTTAATAAATTAAGGCTGAATCATTTTGCCTCAAATTACACTGTTTCTCTGGGTCCTATTTGTATTAAACTAGGTCATTGGTGCTGCACACCGATTGGGGTACCAGATTGATACCGAACCCAAGCACCCTCCATTTTAGGTTTTCAGCATAAAGTGTGCAGAGGTGCTACATACTACAGTACAGTAGTGTCACTGCTGAAGGCAGTATCTCACTGGGCTACAACTGTTGGTGACACTAGTTCAGAATGCTTTGAAACATTTCCAGGATGGAATCATGTGGATGCCAACTAAAACTAGATGCGTTAAAGTTTATATTGACACATATACCGTATTTTTCGGTCTATAGGTCGCACCCGAGTATAGGTCGCATTGTCCAATTATTGCCAAAGAATTGGAAAAATCCATATATAGGTCGCACCTGAATATAGGTTGCACCTACGTCAAAATGTGGACCGTGTTTAGCTTTGCTGCAAATGTCTCTTCCACAGGGGCACACAGCAAGGCTTTTAAGAAGATTAACACTTAAAAACAATTCATTGTTTGATAAAAAATTATAGCAAATAATGTGTCTGAGCTGAACTTTTCATTAATAAATGAATAATTTTAGCAGGATAAACACCTAAAAAAATATTTGTTAGCTGACATTATTGTAAGAGTGTCTCAGTTTAAGTTTTGCTAATAAATGATTACAAATCAGCTCATTTTATAAAAAGCCATATATAGGTCGCACCTGACTATAGGTCGCAGCCCATGAAAAAATTATAAAAAGCTGCGACCTATAGTCCGGAAAATGCGGTACACATAATACTGAATTTCCCCTTTAACATGCGGCCGAGGAATGCGGCCTACTTCCTGTCGAAATCTGAGGATGCATTCGTGAATCCTTCCAGACGGAGGCTATCCCAGAATTCATAGCGCCAGCAGAGATTTCGCGGGGGGGTGGGACTTTCTGCGTGCAGAGTCGGGGCTGCTGCGTGTTGTTGAGTCATCAGCTCGTTTTAACAACAACCTCAGCGCGAATATTCATTCAACCTTTATTTAGTCATCTCAAACAACCTCAGCTCGAATATATCTCATTAAAATTTAACTACAGAAACGACAAAAAAAATTGTGTTAGCTGAATATACAGTATATTAGTGTTTCTGAGTTTACTGTTTTTGAAGAACTGATTACAAATCAGATTATTTTACACGTGCGTAGCAAGGATTTTCTGAGGGGCAATCTTTTAAAACCCAGAGTGGACCTACGAAATGCAAGTTGTCCAGTAGCTCAGTTGGCAAATCAACTTGCGATTGGTGCAGAGATGCTTTTCTTGAAGCTGGTTCGAATCTCACTAGGTACGGTTAAAACTTATTTTACGTTTGTCTTTTCCATCCATCCATCCATCTTCTTCCGCTTATCCGGGGTCGGGTCGCGGGGGTAGCAGCCTAAGTAGGGAGGCCCAGACTTCCCTCTCCCCAGCCACTTGGAGCAGTTCCTCCGGGGGAATCCCAAGGCGTTCCCAGGCCAGCCGAGAAACATAGTCCCTCCAGCGCGTCCTGGGTCTTCCTCTGGGTCTCCTCCCGGTGGGACGTGCCCGGAACACCTCACCAGGGAGGCGTCCAGGAGGCATCCTAACCAGATGCCCGAGCCACCTCAACTGGCTCCTCTCGATGTGGAGAAGCAGCGGCTCTACTCCGAGTCCCTCCCGGATGACTGAGCTTCTCACCCTATCTCTAAGGGAGAGTCCAGCCACCCTGCGGAGAAAACTCATTTCAGCCGCTTGTATCCGAGATCTTGTTCTTTCGGTCATAACCCAAAGCTCATGACCATAGATGAGGGTGGGAACGTAGATCGATCGGTAAATTGAGAGCTTTGCCTTTTGACTCAGCTCTCTCTTCACCACGACAGACCGGTACAGCGCCCGCTTCACTGCGGACGCTGCACCTATCCGCCTATCGATCTCACGCTCCAGTTTTCCCTCATTCGTGAACAAGATCCCGAGATACTTAAACTCCTCCACTTGGGGCAGGACCTCCTCCCCGACCCGGAGAGGGCATGCTACCCTTTTCCGGCTCAAGACCATGGCCTCGGATTTGGAGGAACTGACGTTTGTCTTTTATTGGATTTAAAAAAAAGGAGTTTCACAAACTCCTTCCTTTTAATCTCAGTCCTCATTTTTTTATCCAATAAAAGACAAACGTAAAATAAGTTTTAACCGTACCGAGTGAGATTCGAACCAGCTTTGATAAAAGTATCTCTGCACCAATCGTAGGTTGATTTACCAACTGAGCTACTGGACAACCTGCTTTTCATAGGTCCACTCTGGGTTTTAACAGATCGCCCCTTATAAGCTGATTTGTAATCAGTTCTTAATAGGGGTGTAACGATACACAAAACTCACGAGAGGAGACGAGAAAAATCACAATCTCGCGAGAACGAGACGAGATTTTAATATTAGTTCAAGAAAACTTCAAAGATCGGTTTTATGCCGCAAAAAGGCTTTTATTCTGTTTTAACATGTATTACAAACCCAACTGATGTCTTCATTTTACTGATTGAATCTCCTTAGACCTTAGAACGTTCAACTTTGTTTAAAAAAATAGATATTCACGCAGGACTTTCCAAAACTGACTCTGCAGCCGTCACTCACCAGTGTTGCCAGATTGGGCGGTTCACCGCGATTTTCCTTCTGACTTTTGCGGGTAGAGATTGCTTTGGGTGGGTGGGACTCTATCTGGCAACACCGGTCACACCGGTGTTTACACGCGTGTCTTTACATTCGGGGCAGCGTCGGGACCCTCCATCAATGTAGAGGCGTCTGCGGCACCCTCCATCAGTAGTTGGGGCGTCTTCTATAGCAACTTCATCCGGCGAAGCCATGCTGTCCGTGACGCTGACTTGCTAGGGGCTCTGCTAGCATTAGCATCTCTCGAGACAACGTTACCTCTCAACGAGAGATATCGCGGGAGTTTAATATTGCGAGATCTCGTACAACGAGATCTCGTTACATGCCTAGTTCTTAACAAACAGTAAACTCTGAAACACTAATATATATACATGTATTCAGCTAACTAATATATTTTAGCGGCGTCCCTTCTCTTTCCACACACACAAAGCGCGCACACAAGAACTTCCCACCCATTTCAAGAGAACGCCACCCACTTCAATGCCGGCTCTCCGGAAGGCTAGACCGTCCCATTTCAGCAGTTTCGCTCAGCCCACTCGGTCTTGTGAGTGCGTGGCCTACTCGGCCCAGCTAGGCTGGGTCCTCATGAGGATGCAGCCCCTGAATTGAGACACAGCCATACACTAGATAAGACATCCCCGCTGTTGGCCAATGGAGACCGACATCGTCAGACGGCGGCCATCTTGGTACAGACTAGGGCTGGGCGATATGGAAAAAATCATATATCACGATATGGACTTTTTTATATCACGATAACGATATATATCACGATATATACAACACGATGTGTGTGTGTGTGTACAGCAAAAATTTGGACCAAAGTTTTTTTATTTTATTATTTTACTACAGATAGTTACATTTATAAGAATGTGAACAAAAAGAACAAGGAAATTTGGACCAAAGTAGAAACTAGATCTACCTAAGATCTACCTTAATTCAAGGAGTACGATTATGGAATGACTTAATGCCAAATGACAAATGTTAAGGAAGCCAAATCATTCCTTGTATTTAAGAAACTGGTAAAAAATGAATTGCTAAAAAAAAATAAATGAATCTAATTTAATGTGTGATATATGTGAATTGAAAATTGACTGAGTTATTTACTTATTTTGTTATTATAGAAAATATTGTTTGAACTGTTATTAGATGAATAAGGAGCAGATTTAATAAGATTTATTCTTCATCTGCTACCTTTCATTTTATTTTTATTTTTTCTATTATGAATACGTTAATTGTTGTATTTCATTTTATAAAATGAATAAACTAACAAACAAACAACTCCTTTTCTACTTTGGTCCAAATTTTTCCTGCAGGTGGCGGTAAAACAACAGCTGCTAATGAAACTCACGAAGAAGAAATCCGCTCTGAAGTTTGAGTAAACAAAGCAAGAAACAGAAAAGAGAAAACGTTGCGTTTGATTGCGGTTCTGTTGTGTCTCTGGTCTGTTTTGTATTGGTTAACTGGACCCGAGTTCGGACTCGGTTGGACTCTGGGTTCGTGTCCTCTGGACCCATTTTGTCTCAGAGTTTCAGCGGAGCGAAATAATGGAAGCTAACAAGGTGAGCTTCCCCCTCTTTTTGGTAAAAGTTATTCTTCTTGGGCTGCCTGTGCAGCTGTTTTCTCCTTGTTGAGATCTATGGTTGAGACACCGGCTTCATGCGCCTGCGTCTCTGTTGCTCTCGAGTTTAACCACGTAAAGCATGTGTCGCAAACCCGCGCGTGCGTCAAACATAAAGCCGCGCCGTCATCTCGCAAAACCACAATATGAAGCTTATTTGCGACAGTTATTTTTTTATTCTTATTTATCACGATAGAGACGATAGAAGGAAAGTAGCACGATAGACACGTTTCTATCGTCCCCACGATATATATCGTCATATCGCACAGCCCTAGTACAGACAGAACGCCCACTCTTAACATGAATGTGAATGGTGCATTTCAGAGTCAGAGTCAGAGAGTCTTTATTGTCATTTGCACCGCATGTGGTACATGTGATGAAAACGAGATTATGTACACGGGGTCCCAGTTACATCCAACAACAAATGCAAGAGAAAAACAGTAATAACATCTAGAACTAACTAAGAAAAACATCAACTAGTAATACACTAAGCTTAATATAGTGGGAATAAACAGCAGCACGAACATGAGTTTGTATGAGCAGATGGTCACAGATGAACACAGATGAACACAGCAACAAGAAAACAGATCAGCATCAGTATGATGTGATATTTTGCAGTGTTTATTTTTTATTTTTTATTTTTATTTATTCATGAGTCTAACAGCCTCAGGGTAGAAGCTGTTCCTCAGTCTAGTGGTTCTACACTTGATGCTCCTCAACCTCCGTCCTGAGGGGAGTGGGGCAAAGAGTGAGTGTGCTGGATGAGTGAGGTCTTTCATGATGCAGGTCGCTCTTTTTCTGCATCTGGAGGTGTAAATGTCTGTGATTGTGGGGAGACTGACTCCAACAGACTTCTGTGCAGCCTTCACCACTCTCTGCAGAGCTTTCCTCTCTTCAACTGTGCAGCCTCCATGCCACACGTTGATGCTGGAGCACAGGACACTCTCCACTGCACACCTGTAGAACGAGGTGAGAACTGGGCTGCTCAGACCAGCACGTCTCAGCCGTCTGAGGAAGTAGAGTCTCTGATGACCTTTCTTGATCAGGCTGGTGGTGTTGTTGCTCCAGCTGAGGTTATCATTCATGTGTACACCCAAGTATTTGTAGCTGGAGACCACTTCCACTGCAGACCCACCTATTTTCAGTGGGGCGTGGGTGTGTTTGTTCCTTCTGAAGTCCACAATCATCTCCTTTGTCTTCTTCACATTCATGTGAAGATTATTCTCTTTGCACCAGCTCTCCAGGTGTTCCACCTCCTGTCTGTAGCTGGACTCATCATTGTTTGTGATGCATCCCACCACCGCTGTATCATCTGCAAACTTAACAATATGACAGCCTGGAAGTGTGGCTGTACAATCATATGTGAGCAGAAGCCGTTTACGCATTGGCCAGCCCTCAACGGCCCGGGGCTCCCCTGGGTGGCTCTGGGCCACCCGCGTTCATTACGCATTTGCCGCAGAGCCGCCTTGAAGTGGGTGGGCAGTTCTCTGGAAGTGGGTGGGGTGCTCTCTTCACGTGGGTGGAGTGTTCGTGTTTTAAGAGAGGAGACTCGGCAAAAAAAAAATTGTTAGCTGGATATATATATATTAGTGTTTCTGCGTTTAATTTTTGTTAATAACTGATCACAAATCAGCTTATGTTACAACGTAAATAACACGAAGCGCACACCCATTTCCGCCTTTCAGCGCGACCTGAATGTCATTAAACAATAACTAATATTGTCTAACTGTTGCGCGCAGCCAGGGTTTTAAAATATAACGAATAATCTCTAACTTTTACGTGCAGCTAAAATGTCAGGAGGAGTGATTCCTATATGGGGAAGTTGGACACCTGAAAATTCAGTCCGCCCGAATAGCTCAACGAGTTAATGCATTGTCGTTTTGACCGGGAGAAGTGGGTTCGCTTCCCGCCTGGGACAAAGTTATTTTACTTTTTTTTTCTTTATTCACATTTTCTTTTAAATAAAAAGGAGTTTGTTTGGTTAACAAACTCCTTTTTATTTACTCCAATAAAAAAATAAAAAACTTTGTCCCAGGCGGGAAGCGAACCCACTTCTCCCGGTCAAAACGACAATGCATTAACTCGTTGAGCTATTCGGGCGGACTGAATTTTCAGGTGTCCAACTTCCCCATATAGGAATCACTCCTCTTGACATTTTAGCTGCACGTAAAAGTTAGAGATTATTCGTTATATTTTAAAACCCTGGCTGCGCGCAACAGTTAGACAATATTAGTTATTGTTTAATGACATTCAGGTCGCGCTGAAAGGCGGAAATGGGTGTGCGCTTCGTGTTATTTACGTTGTAACATAAGCTGATTTGTGATCAGTTATTAACAAAAATTTAACTCAGAAACACTAATTCAGCTAACAATTGTTTTAGGGGTTTCTCGTTTCTGTAGTTAAATTTGAATGAAATTCAACCCTCGCGCTGAGGTTGTTTGAATGAGTCCCGCCCCTGCTGCAAACAACGAATCAAATGAGAGCAGTACATGACGTGAAACTAGCTCTGTCGGGCTCGGCCCGATAAGAACCACGGTGAAGATGGTTCCAGAACAAGGGTGGATCCCGGGCGGAAAAGGTAAATGCGAAGACGCCGAACCCGGGTTAGAAGCTGGGAGAGCCGGGGAGGGCCGGCCAATGCGTAAACGGCTAGAGTGAACAGAAGGGGGCTCAGCACACATCCCTGAGGAGAGCCAGTGCTGAGGGTTATGGTGGAGGAGGAGAAGTTGTGGATCTTCACGGACTGTGGTCTGTCTGTTAAGAAGTCTAGTACCCAGTTACAAATAGAGGGGCTTAGTCCAAGTGTAGATAGTTTGTCTATCAGAGTTTGGGGGATCATGGTGTTGAAGGCAGATGTGAAGTCCACAAAGAGCAGACGCACGTATGAGTCTTTCTGATCCAGGTGGGTGAGAGCAGTGTGGACCACGGAAGAAATGGCGTCCTCTGTTGATCGGTTCTCACGGTATGCGTATTGATGAGGGTCCTCATTGATGTTGACGGTTGCCTTGATGTGGGACATGACCAGTTTCTCAAAACATTTAGCGACTATCGGGGTGAGGGCCACCGGTCTATAGTCATTCAGACCAGTCACTGTGGAGCTCTTTGGGACTGGGATGATGGTCGCGGTCTTCAGGCAGGTGGGAACTGACTCCAGTGCAAGTGAGGTGGTGAAGATGTCAGCCAGCACCTCACAGAGCTGGTCCGCACATTCCTTCAGAACTTTCCCTGGGATGTTGTCTGGTCCGGTTGCTTTATGAGGATTAATCTTTCTGAGACTGCCTCTCACTTCTGCTGCGGACACCCTGAGATGCTCTTCATCTGGTGATGAGGTGAGTCTGGTGCTAGCTGGTCTGTTTGGATCATCAAAACGTGCATAAAACTTATTGAGGGCATCAGGCAGAGATGGGTCCCTGGGGCATTGTTTGTTTTTGCCTTTGTAATCTGTTATGCATTTAATACCCTTCCACATGCTCCGTGGGTCTTGTGAGGTGAACTGTCCCTCGATCCTCTGTGCATACGTGGCCTTGGCCTTCTTAATGCCATCCTTCAGTTCATTCCTGCTCTTTCTCAGCTCCACTTTATCTCCTGACTTGAATGCAGTGTCCCTGGCTGCTAGTAAGGCGTGAACTTCTTTATTTAACCAGGGTTTCCGGTTCGGGTAGGATTTCACATATTTTTTTATAGATACATTTTCAGAGCATGTACTGATGTAACCCAGGACTGAGGAAGCGTACAGTTCCATGTCCACTGAACTTCCATCAGTGGCTGCTTCTCTGAAAACAGACCAGTTTGTCCTCTCAAAACAGTCTCTCAACATGGGGGAACTATCTTGGGGCCAGATTGTTATTTCTCTTTGTTCCGGCTTGGACCGCCTGAGTGGGGGGAGTTCTCTTGGGGCCAGGATCAGAGACTCGTGATCGGAAGATCCAAGCGGTGGGCGTGTCTTCGCCGTGTATGCCCCCTTTACATTTGTGAAGACTTGGTCGAGCGTTTTATCTCCTCTCGTAGCTGTGAAGACGTTCTTATTGAAGGCTGGGAGGGAGACTTGAAGATCAACGTGATTGACGTCCCCGCAAACAATGAAAAGCCCCTCAGGATATTTACACTGCAGCGAGGTGAGTAAGTCATGAATTTCTCCCTGGGCGTCATTAGCATTAGCATCGGGTGCTATGTAAATAGCTGTTATTAAAATCACAGCATGGTCGCGCGGAAGATAATGCGGCCTACATCTAACTGTGATTAACTCGACGGCGGCTGAACAAAGCCTTTTAATCACGGAACAGTTCGTGCACCAATCTTTGTGTACGTAAATACAGACACCGCCGCCTCGCGTTTTCCCTGTAGTCTCGGTGCACCGGTCTGTTCTGAAAAAGAGCCGATTATCCAGCTCGTAAACAGAGTCTGGAGTGTCCTCCGAGATCCAAGTTTCCGTAAGACAAAGCACGGAACATCTTCTCATCTCCTCCGACGTGGTTACTCTCAAACGAAGTAGATCCATCTTGTTGTCGAGCGAGCGCACGTTAGACAGAAAAAGAGCCGGCATCGGGGGTCTACCGGTTTTAGCGTCTGCCCGCAGTCTCGTCATAATTCCTGCACGGCAACCTCTCTTCTTTCCACGAGAGCACCGCTTTCTTTTCTTTCCTCTCGAGCGCATCTGTTTCCAGAAGGACGTTCTTAGCAGGTCCAAATTTACTATTAAAATAACCATAACTTGCTTAATTTTCAACCGATTTTAAAACGGTTTGGTTTGTTATAAATGTGAGAGATGTTGTTATAATATGGTATACTTAAGATGGACGTTCACATGAAAATAACATTATGTAGACACTGTATTGCACTAGCAATATACACAATAAGATTATATTTACATCTATTTATAAATACATGTTTATTTCCAGTGAAATTAACTGACATATGTTACAATGCTAATAAATATTTAATACTATTTCATCATAAATAGTATTATTATTAGTGGTATGAAAATAATTTACCTACACATGCAAATATTATGTAATATTAAATACATTATTACACAAACCTTGGTCAATATGTCTAGTTTATTTTATTTAGATACATGAAAGATTTAATAATAGGGAAATATAAATAAACAAACAAACAAAAATAAACATCTGATAGTGTGACAAGACTATGTGAGGCAACAGTACTCAGACAAAAAATTTCAGAGATATATTTGCAGATGAATTTTTTTCCCGGTGTATTTGCAGTAAAACAATTTTTCATATGAAATAGTAAAGGTTAAAAATAATTGTAAACTAACTTTGTTACTAATTAACCTGGTTATGCTGATTCAAAGGAGACTGCATTTCTTCCATACTCACAAGTTGTCTTATTTGTGACTCATGTGTGACTCAAGTCCAAGTCATGACGTTTAAGCTCACGTCTCTTTTTGGAGCTAATGCCCTTTAAAAAGGAACCTAGTAAAATTAAGGTTACATTTCCTTTTTAGGACTATCATCTCACGGGCAGCACGGTGGCACAACTGGTAGAGCTGCTGCCTCTCAGCGAGAAGGTTGCCGGTTCAAATCCCGGTCCGGGGCCTTTCTGGGTGGAGTTTGCATGTTCTCCCCGTGCATGCGTGGGTTTCCTCCGGGTACTCCGGTTTCCTCCCACAGACCAAAAAACATGCATGTTAGGCTGATTGGTGACTCTAAATTGACCCTAGGTGTGAGTGAGACAGGTCCCTCTTGTAAATGAGTCCCCGTGACTCAACGAGGCTAGCCTGTATAAATAAAGGTTGAATGAATGAATCTCATTATTTGACCATCATTTTCCCCCAGCTTTTTAATATTATATGCTGAATGTTAGCACTACAGGTAATAGGTCAAATCTAGTATAAGTCAACCTCTACCTGAAATGTACACAAGTGTGTTTTCCACAAGACCATCGAAGCGGCTGGGAAGGTAGCTGTGGTCATGTATAAGAGCAGGAATGTCAGCAAACGGTGATGGAAGATCTTCTTCTTCTACAGAGGACATATCTACAGCTGACAGGTTTGTTGATGTGTCAATGTGGTAGAACTGGTCAGCAGAGGACATTGGTTCAACTGGTAGGGACTCTGTCTCATCCTGTGCGGTCACATTGCCTTTTATGCTTGGTTTAACACCACACCGGGCCATCAGCTTTCTGAAAATGTTCTTGAACTGGCTGGCACTAGGGTTGTTATTCCATCCACCTTAAAATAGACACAAGATATATAACAGTATATTACATATTCACCGATTTTTCAAACAAATAAACAAACCAAATGTATTTTCCTAAAAAAAAAAGAAAACATGGATCAACAAATTGAAAACAATACAGTTGCTGACAGTTCCGGTCACTTAGTGTTGTGTTAAAAAATAATTATGAATTGTACCAGATGCTCTGATGGAGTTAAAGAGAAGCTCCAAGTGGTCCTGGCTGAACCTGTAGGTCAGGATATATCGCTGCCCATCAAGCAGCACAGGAACCATTGACATCAATGTGTCAATATTGATGATAAATCCCAGGATAGAGAGGAATCTTAATCAAATAAAGCAAATATTGTATAATTACAAACAGGTCCCAAGAAAGAATGAGTTTAGGATCTTAACATTTACTTTTGGGGGTGGCGGTGACTAAACACAAGAGCAGGAACAGAGACATATTTTTGAATTCTTGTAGGTCAATGGTACATACTAGGGGTGCACCGATTTCAATTTTCTGGCCGATCACCGATTACCGATTTTTAGAAAGTCTGACCTGCCGATTCCGATTTTGGCCGATACCAATTTTCAGGTGTTAAAAGGTCAAAATGCACCCTAAATTTTCAGGATTTTCCAACCTTTGCTGAGGCAGATAAAATCGGTAGATAAAATCGGCTTCTCATTTAAAGATCGGCCGATCACCGATCTCCCCAAATTAAGGAAATCGGAGCCGATCGATCAGCCGGCCGATTTATCGGTGCATCCCTAGTACTGTACATACCCTTTGAAGATGAGATGGAAAATTGAAAAGTGTTGGAACAACACCATCTTTTAATCTGACAGTCTGCCCTGTCCGATCAAAGTCCTCAGACATGAAGTGATCACTGCAGAGCAGTGTCCTGTCCAGGGCAACAAAACCCTCTCTTCTCAGGGCAACTTCCCACTGCCGCCTCCTCTCTCTGGTTTTGGGAAACCTTAAAAACATGAAGAAGCTGGTCATTATTTTCCACACTTCCTTTCTTTACCTTTGAATTATAGTAATGACAAGTATACACATATATCATACTTTTGGTGTGCTTGCATTTACTTTTGGTACAATAAAACAGCTATTAAAAATGGTATCAAAAAGAAACACTGAATCATAATTTATATAAAGATACTTTTACAAGCCTTATACCATACCATACCATTTTATTTATAGAGCACTTAAAACAACAACAAGGTCAACCAAAGTGCTGTAAATATATATTATGTCATTATTATGTAAATATATATTATGTATAATATTATGTCAATAATATTATCTCACATAGTCCCACTTTTCATGTGTAGCATGACCTGTAATGTGCACTGATCCAAAATATCCATCCATCCATCCATCCATCCATCCATCCATCCATCTTCTTCCGCTTATCCGGGGTCGGGTCGCGGGGGTAGCAGCCTAAGTAGGGAGGCCCAGACTTCCCTCTCCCCAGCCACTTGGAGCAGTTCCTCCGGGGGAATCCCAAGGCGTTCCCAGGCCAGCCGAGAAACATAGTCCCTCCAGCGCGTCCTGGGTCTTCCTCTGGGTCTCCTCCCGGTGGGACGTGCCCGGAACACCTCACCAGGGAGGCGTCCAGGAGGCATCCTAACCAGATGCCCGAGCCACCTCAACTGGCTCCTCTCGATGTGGAGAAGCAGCGGCTCTACTCCGAGTCCCTCCCGGATGACTGAGCTTCTCACCCTATCTCTAAGGGAGAGTCCAGCCACCCTGCGGAGAAAACTCATTTCAGCCGCTTGTATCCGAGATCTTGTTCTTTCGGTCATAACCCAAAGCTCATGACCATAGATGAGGGTGGGAACGTAGATCGATCGGTAAATTGAGAGCTTTGCCTTTTGACTCAGCTCTCTCTTCACCACGACAGACCGGTACAGCGCCCGCTTCACTGCGGACGCTGCACCTATCCGCCTATCGATCTCACGCTCCAGTTTTCCCTCATTCAAAATTAAGTATCCAAAATATAACTATGATTATTCTAATTAAAGTAATAATACTGTCACAGAGTCTTACTGGTGAAATGTGATCCCACGGTTTCTTGTTTTGATGTTACGTCTATTGGAGCATCCATAGGCTGCACAAAAGTCAGGCATCTTGTCAAAGAGTATTTCTGTAAAACACAAAGCAGTAATTAGTGTTGAACATACCAAACTGCTTGGAAATCATGTGCAGCTTTAGTTCAGTTAAAAACAAAGAGCTCCTAGTGATCTAAGAATGCTGGGGAAATGTTTGGAATACTAGCTAGCCCTTAATCAAAGGCTCTGGTTAATAGTCTGCTAATAAATACAGTCATGATCAAGACAGTCATTTAGACAAAGATTATTTTATCTGAGGTCAGGCACAGTAAGATGTAGTTGCACTGATTGGTGACAATCTGCATGCACGGATATATATTTTATATGCATGCATG